>RJWJ010001096.1:0-150637 GCA_004363605.1 Indri indri
TCAGTTACTACCAATTTGATGGTGAGTACATGTGGTGCTTGTTTTTCCATTCTTGGGATACTTCGCTTAGTAGAATGCGTTCCAACCCTATCCAGGAGTATACAAGAGGTGCTATATCACCATTGTTTCTTAAAGCTGAATAGTACTCCATGGTATACATATACCACATTTTACTAATCCACTCATGTATTGATGGACATGATTCATTTTTTTAAAAAACAGGCTCCAATCTTTTCTACCATGGTATCTTGCTTGAGGTGTTGATCTCCTTGGAGGGTCTTTCTTCTCTTCTATACTTTTTGAAATCCTACTCAGCTCCATCCACTTTCCTTCCAGTTTTCCCGTATCTCTTAGACTACAGTCATTTCTTCCTTCCCCTACACTTCCAGAGGGCTTTGTTTGCATTGTGGTGGTCACAGCCACCCAAGAGAGCTTTGTATGAAGTGTTAGAGGAGCCAGGCTCTATCTAGAGTCAGTCTGTCTGGTTTCACCTCTGTTTTTAAATAGCACAATATATAATTGATCATAATCCCCAAGATCTTGGATTGTTACACCCCAAATCTGTGAATAGAGAATATTCCAAACCAATGAGTCTTTGGGAGATTTGCTGCTTGTCTTAGTTAAAAAGAAAAAAAGTTATTTGGAACACATAAATGTCCTGTGAAAACAAAACAAAGCAAAACCTTGTACTAAGTATGGTAGAATTGTTGTGGGCGTTTAAAGGGAAAGGGCAGGGAGTGGTTAGGGAGGGTTAGCTGGAGAGAATGATCAAACAAGATGATTATGGCAGCGATAACATCAAGGCAGGTCCCCACATGATTTTCATGCCATGTGAGGGGGAGCATTAGGTAATCGTCCTACCTCGCCCCAGCTGGTATGAAATGAAATAATAACTTGGCAACAATTACTGTGCACAAATATGATAACGTGAAGGCAAGAACAGACGCGGGTAGGGTTAGATCTTTATCTGGAGTCGAATGAGGTTTACTCCAGTATAAAGATCAACAGACTGAAAAAACATAGAAAGTAGAGCATAACTTGGGTCAAAACAACAACAAAAACTTTGTTTTCTCAGTTATAGTTTACCTCTTGAATTATGTGGATAATCATTCCAAATTTTGATTTTCTAGCAAAGCAATGAACATTAAAGTAATACTGACATTTGAAGTCATTCATACAGTGGAAAATAAAACCATCCCCTGAACTTGTTGCACCGTTGAAACATGCAAATGTTTCTCCCCTGAAGGTGTTATTTAGTTATGAGGTCAGGCACTACCTGCTCTGTGCAGTTGTCCCTGCCTCCCTGCCACCAGCCTAGGTAGTCTCTCTCTTCTCTGGGCTCCCGCAGCCTCATGGGCGTATATCAATTATGGGATTTTCCAGACTGCATCTAACTGTGTTTTTTGTTTTCCCTCTAGACTAAGCATTCCTTAGGGATCTTCAGGCCACTTCTCAAGTATGTTTGCATTTTCCCCAACAATTAAATTCCAAGGTTCGTTTGCCTTTTTATAATTACCTCTATTTAATGAGGAAAGAAAGCAGAGTGAGAACTTGGAGGAAGAGCGTGAGCTGTTTCAACTGGAGTCCTCTCATGCCAGGAAGGAAAGAGAGGAAATATAAACATCAAACAAATGAGAGCCTTACAGTCCTTTATAGAGGGACAGCATCTGCTGAGGATCTTTCCTAGGAAGGAAGACGCTGACTGGGTGATGGTAAGTTAGGGTTTCACAGGAGAGCTGCTCAGGACTTAGAACTGCCAAGGCCAGCTGCCAAGCCAGGAGACTGGAGGGGAAATAAAGCGATGCCTTCCCCAAAGCAGGAACAGGATTCCTCTTCCGGGTCATTGGACTGGCTGCCTTTTGGTGCAAGCCGAAGAGGGGCTACACTGGTAAGGAAGAGTCTGCGGGGTACTGCAAGGGTTCTATACTCCCCCACCAGGCAAGCAGTCTTTATGGAAGAGGCTGGGGGTCCACACCATGCATCCAAAATTCTGATAGTCCTCAGCAAGAGTCAGCACACTTTTTCTCTGAAGGGCTAGACAGCAAATATTTTTGGTTTTGCATCGCAGTTACTCAGCTCTGCCATTGGAGTACAAAAGTGGCCACAGACAATATGTAATCAAATGAGCATGGCTGCGTTTCAATAAAACTTTGTTTATGGACATTGAATTTTGAATATCATGTAATTTTTATGTGTCACAGAATGTTATTCTTCTTTTGATTTTTCCCCCCAAATATTAAAAAATGTGAAACCATTCTTAACTCTTGGGCCATATAACAAGAGGCAGTGGGCTGGATTTGGCCACGGCTGCAATTTGCTGGCCCCTGCTCTACAGTTTCTCCCTACTGCCTTTAAAGAAAGGCTTCCCTAGAGGTAGTGGTCAATGTCCTTGGTCCAGTGTTGGGAGAGCAGGTGGAGGTGGGGCAGGGCCAGGAGCCAGACCCACAGTGGCTGCTGATCCTGAAGCCTTCTGAGAGGGATTTGAATGCATTTTGGGTGATCTGACTCACACTGGGGAGGATGAATTGAGAGAGACATAGGCAAGAGACAGAAAGATGGTTTGTGTGGCTACTAATACGGAGCTGGCTGGGTGAGAGGTGGTAAAGTCTGACCTAGGTTGAGGCCACACGGATGAGATCAGATTTGAGAGCTACCATTCATCACTGCAAATGCATAAATTATCTGCAGTGCTCTCTTCTGGAGCCTTATTATATGATGTTGTTTCCCAAATGCCTGATGTCTGTCTTTCGTGTCACCTACAGAATTTACTAGAATGCTGGGCACTTAGGCAGTAGTAATGCTATGGTGCTATCTGGTACATTGTATGTTGGATTTTTTAAAAAAAAAATTGTGGATTTTATATATATGTGTATATATATGTATGTATAAACATAAAATTTACCATTTAAAGCATTTTAGATGTGCAACTCAGTGGCATTAATTACATTCACAATGTCGCAACCATCACCACTGTCTATTTCCTAAATTTTTTCATCATCCCAAACAGAAACTGTATCCATTAGGCTATAACTACCAATTTGCCTTCTCCTCAGCCCCTGGTAACTTTTAATCTACTTTCTGTCTCTATGAATTTGCCTATTCTAGATATTTCATGTAAGTGTAATCATATAATAGCTGCCCTTTTGTGTCTGGCTAATTTCACTTAGCATAATGTTTTCAAGGTTCATTCATGTTGTAGCAGGTATCAGAACTTCATTCTTTCTTATGGCTGAATAATATCCC
This sequence comes from Indri indri, assembly GCA_004363605.1. Taxonomy (NCBI): domain Eukaryota; kingdom Metazoa; phylum Chordata; class Mammalia; order Primates; family Indriidae; genus Indri; species Indri indri. Next base: position 3,244 of record RJWJ010001096.1, read on the forward strand.
ATTGTAAGTATTAACTACATTTGTTTATCCATTTATCTATTGACAGACACTTGGGTTGTTTTTACCTTTTAACTATTGTGAATAATGCTGCTATGGACGTTGGCAGGCAAGTATCTGTTTGAATCCCTGTTTTCAATTCTTTTCGGGTATATAGCTGTGAGTGGAATTGCTGGATCAACATGACAATTCTGTGTTTGATTTTTTTGAGGAATCACCAAACCATTTTCTGGAGTGGTGGCACCATCTTACATTCCTACCAGCAATGCACAGGGTTCCAACCTCTCCACACCCTGACAAACACTTATTTTCTTTTTCCTTTTTCAAAAAAATTATAAACTTCACCTAGTGTGTGTGAAGTGGTATCTCACTGTGATTTGGGTTTGCAGTCCCCTAATGACTAATGATGCTGAGCATCTTTTCAAATGCTCATTGGCCACTTGCATGTCTCCTTTATAGAAATATTTGTTCAAGTCTTTTGCTGATTTTTAAACTGGAATGTTTGTCCTTTTTTAATAGAGTTGTAGTTTTTTTTGTTTATTCAGGATATTAACCTCTTATCAGATGTATAATTTACAAACATTTTCTCCCATTCCATGTGTTGCCTTTTCACTCTCTTGATAGTGTCTTTTGATGCATAAAGTTTTTAACTTTAATGAAGTCCAAAATTATCTATTTTTCCTTTTGTTGCCTATGTGAGTGTTGGTTTTGATCTTTAGAGTGACTAATTGTAGATGTTAGATAAGAAGGGTGGGTTTTGTGTTGTTGAATATTTAGAAGTTTGAGTAACTCCGTCCCCCTGACTAGACTAGAAGAACTTGTTTTAGGGAGCTGGATCCAGGGTGCACACACCCACTCTGGGTGGCAGAGGAGTCCGAGGAGAGAGCTCAATGTCTCCTTGGTCTCCATTATTATTATTATTATTTTTACTATATTTACATTTCACAGAAAGGCCATTTTTCTAATCAGAGTGCCAGTTTATCTAGGTGGCTGACAAGGTTATGGGGGAGTTATCTTCAATCTGTTTTAAATCCCTCTCTCTACTTTCTTACCTTGTGCTCTTTGTCTTCTCAGAGATCCCCAGGCCAGTAAAGAATGAACAATGGCTAGTGACTACCTTCTATTTTACTCTCCACCAGTTAAATTTAATCTTCTAAGCACCTTATCAACTTCAATTAAAGCTATTGTTTTCTGTAACATCAAGAGGGCATCACCTGAACTGTAAAATCAGTGATGTCATCAGCTGAATTGTCCTTGGGCTTCTAATGTTTAAAAGATGCATAACATCACCAGTTTTACAGCTAGTTTTTCTTCCCAGAGATAACCTTAGAGTTTCTTTTATTTTTTCATCTCTGAAGAAGACAATAAATTTGGATAATAAAGCACAAAACTTGTGTGCTTGTATGTATGTGTGTGCATTCAGATGAAAGCATATTAACTTTATGGGTGCAAGTGGATTCTTCAAGCACCCTAGAAATACCGAAAATCATCTGTGCCCTTTCCGGACTTCAAATACAATTCCTTGCAACATCTAGGAAGGAAAAGCACACTCCCAGAGTACATCCAAACACCTGTGGAAAGATTTGGATGTCCAATTCCAGGTACTGTTTCTTTCAGAGTAGATTTAAAGTTTGTGGAAACTGCCAGTATAGTACTTGAATCAGTATAAAAGTTTAAAGGCAAACTTGATATGATTCTCATAATTAAATGACATTCATGTTCCCATACAAGTGCTATCAATATAGAAGAAGTGGCCTAAAAGAGCAGAGTTGGGAACATATCTGTGTAAGCCACTAGTCCTGCCAACTCAACACCAGGCCATCTTGACTGCATATTTGGAATGGCAAGAAACAAGTCCTAAGCCTTTGAATTCTGGGAATGAGGACAGCTGGCTTGAGAAGAAGGAAGGTGGAACCCACCAAGCCACCACGGCTGATCCCTGGGGTGTGTTTCCAGCCTCTCTGGGAGCAGGATAATCAGAGCTCAAGGAGCCTGTGTGGACATTTATCAATAGGCAGGGGACAGCAAGTGTCACATGAAAGGACAACAGAAAATGGGGAAAGATGGTTACAGGAGTAAAATGCTACCAAGGACAGATTTGTACAAGGTGGAGTCTGAGGAAGAAGAAGAAAAAAGGAGGAAGAATAGAACTTTTCTTCCTAGAGCTGTCCAGCTATAAAAATGAACGTGGGTGTGAATAACTGCAGCAGGGGAATCCACAAATTCTGCTCTGAAAGTTGGTACGTCTCCACTTCGGCGTGCTTAGGGATAACCCCGGGATCTCGTTAAAAGTGCAGATTCTGACGAAGTCGGTCTGACCTGGAACTGAGATTCTACATTCCTAACAACCTCCCAGGTGATACAATGACACTGGACCCCCTTCAAGTATCAAGGCTGTGAACTGAAGATAAGGTAGAAAAAGAATGAAGGAGGAAATGAGGGAGGTTGGAGGGTCCTTAGTCCTAGTACCTTCCCTGCCTGTCATGTCCTGGGACCACTTTCAGGGGAGCTCCTTTGGATTCTTTGGCAACTAAATCTCCTTAAGTGGAGTCCATGACAGAATTCCCCCTTATACAAATTGTAGCCATTTTCTTCTCTCAAATTGTGTAACAACGAGTGACGCAGAGTGTTGTAGGCACTTATTCTGCCCTTTCTGTGGAGGGAAACACCATGGCTTCAGGGTTGTGCAACCCTTGAAGCAGAGAAATCAGAATTCCTGTCCCAAAGGGCTGGAACAGGAGATGCCACATGGAATCTAAGTAGATAACTGAGCATACATGAGACATCTTTGGGAAAGCCTAGAAAAACATACGTTTTTTGGTGAACCTGATGAGTTAGAGAAATATGTGGCCTTCTAAGGAATCACACGTGTGCTGCTTAGGAGAGACAGCACTGGGTCGCCTGTCTGCCTCAACAACCACAGAGGGGAGTGCAGCATCTTCCTTCTCCCCTCCCTCCCCCCATCCCAACGCTGGAGGAGCCAGAAGAGGGCCGCTATCTGAAAGCCAGACTAACCCCTCATTCCCCTTCTCTCCCTTTGATCTCTACACACTCACTTCTTTTAAAACGTGTTTTCATGTATATTTCTTTTGCTGTGAATTTGTATGTTTATAACTTTTGCCAATTTTTCTATTGTCCTTATGTTTCCTTGACTTATGAGAGCTCTTTATATATATATATGTATATATATATGTAGATATAAAATAATACAACTGGACCTTTCTTGAATGCGTGTGTTTAAAGTTTTATTAACTAGACACATGACTTTCAAAGATGCAGATACCTCTTCTCTTTGGGAATCGGTTCTGCAGACAGCATTTCTGTCCTGTGGGTCACAATGTCCCATCAATACTATCGCTGCATAGCAGAGCACCCCAAACTGAGTGGTGGGTTGAAAAAAAGTGGAGGTTAAATGGATACCAACTGGCCAATTAAAGATCTCATGAATATTGAGTGCCTCATGCGAATTTGATGCATCGCACATGTCGTGAGTGTTGCGTGCCTCCTTGGTCCTTCCGTCCATTCCAATCCATGTTAAGCACACATGTGCTCTTCTTCTTTTTTGCCTAATATTTCTTACGTGATACTTCTATGCTTAGTTTCATCTATCCGTATTTATTTGTTTCTTTAATATTTTGTTATAGAATTGAATAATCTTTTTAAAAAATCACAAACATTCATTGCTTCCCCCAAGGCCATTTTTAATTTAATTTAATTTTATTCTATTTTATTTTATTTCAGCATATTATGGGGGTACAGATGTTTAGGTTACGTATGTTGCCCTTGCCCCTCCTTCCCTCACAAGTCTGAGCTTCAAGCATGTCCATGCCCCCGGATGGTGTGCTGGTGTGCGTTGCACTCTTTGTGTATGCATATACCCATTCCCTCTTCCCCCCTCCCCCCTGCCCGACATCCTCCCAAGGCCATTTTAAAAACATTTGAGAAGCAATCTAGGAGGCACACTAGGTGCAATCAAAAGCCTCCTTTCTTAAACTGAGGTTTCTCTCCCAGTCATGACTACGTTATGACTTGGGGCCCCAGAGAGTATGGCAGGGAAAGCCAGCAACATTCTTCCCCGTCAAGGCCCAGTTAAAACCCACATGTCGAACTGTTGGGAAAGTTTGCACGTTTTGACAGCAAGTGGGGGCTCCTTGGAGGCCATTTCTGGCACAAGCCTGACCAGAGGCACGATTGCTCTGGAATTGTCGCACGGATGTGGAGGGCACCAGACTCTTACTGAACACACCTGTACCCTTGAGTGTGGAGGAGCGGTGGATGGTGGGACCTCCTACTCAGTTATGTGCTAATTCTGTATGAAGTGATAACTGCAATTGAGATCAAAATTGGAAACAAACAAATCCCATCTGCCAACGTTTGTAACATCCCTATATAATTAATGGACAAAAGTGAAAACTTAAATTGCCCTCATAAAATGAAAATAGTTATTGGGGTAAACTTGATCCCTTTCATTTAATAGGATTCATTAGGCTTTTATTTTACATCGAGAAGGGAGATCAAAGGCATTAAAGACCAATTACTTAAAATCAAAACAATGTTTTATTGGATTTTCATGAATTAAAATAGATCAAGGACTTTCCAAAACTCAGAAACAAAGTGAATAAATTTAAGAGGATGGAGCATAGAAGGGAAGAAAGTTAAAATACTGGATGTTTTATACCTAAATAATAGTTCTTTACCCCCCTCTGACTCTTGTGTTTGATAGAAAAATAGAGATGAATTGTTTTTATTAGCTAAGCATATTCTAATGTTCCATTAGCTAAATGAAAATCATTACAGTCCCTGGTGGAATAATTTAAGCTAGTATTCTTTGTGTGGCTCTGCATATAAACATCTAACTTCAGAGTTTTAACCAAGATCCAAATCAAACAAAATTGTTAATTTCATCTTTCAGTAAGACATTGTTCAACTAATGCACAGGTGTACTCTTTGGAAAGAAGCCAGCCAGAAAATACTTGAAACTGAATACAGAGAAATTATCAGAATTTACTAAAGACCATAGGTTACAGTCTTAATTACTTAAAGAGCAATTTATTAAAATAGCCAGGAGGGGTTTTAGTCTCAGCTGCAATGTTTGGGTACGTTCCATTTTACTTTCTCCTTATTCTAGAATTTAAATCATTTTGTGTTTTATTGCCCCCCCACTGCAAAGTACCCCGTTGCTTTTTGCATCATGCCAATAAATACAAAGTTCTTATTAGTTGAAATATGGACAAACAAGAAATACTCACTCACTGTCTAGGTACTCTTGATTCACATGTCTCGGGTACTTAGGATAAATGATACCCATGCCTCTTTGTTCTGCAAAGAGAACCAAAAATCTCCAGAGATTACATTTTCTTGCAGAGCTTCCAATAATAATACTTGATTACACGAGGAATTGATGTAATAATTGTTTCAGATGATAATAACGCTTAGCACTTAAGCATTTGTCACCTTCAAAGTGCTTTAACTATTGAATTCTCGTAAAGCCTCTGTGTAGTTGAGGAAGTCAGCAAGTGGCACATGGTTCTCACTTCATCGTCTTTGACCACAGAAGCTCGTTTGTCTCCTCCTGCACCACTCGGATCTAGCTGGGTTGGATGAATTGTGAAACATGCTTCCCTCACCATTTCATTTCGTCTCATGTGAACCATGAAGCTGGCAGAGAGCTGCTCAGTTTTTAAAATTATTATTATTATTATTTTATGTTGTAAACATTAGCTCAATTATCTTAACTTTACAAAAATATCTGGTGAGTTCCTTCTGTGACACAATGAAACACAAGTCCAGGTGCCTCTACCTTCTAATTTTGGAACACTGGATTTGGGATGTCCTTATTAGTTGTTACAGAAAGTCCCTTTGCTTGAAAGATAGTCTAGAAATAAGAGGAACGTCAGAGATTGAAAAGCATTTCGAACCTTATCCAGATTAAAGAGTTTGGAATTTAAAAAAAAAAAAACAAAAACATTTTTTCCCCCAGAGTTAAGAGAGTAATATATAAAGTATCTTTAATATAATTGAAAGTTATTACTTGATTTTAAAAAAACCAATTTTAAGAAAAGATTAAAGAAAATAATGATAGAATGCAATCATTGCTACTAAAGCTTACTACTCTTGACTCTGAATTTAAAGCTCTAGCTGAGGTTTGGTTTAGAGAATTCCAAGGAATAGTTACTATATCAGCCAGGATAGGATAAGTTTTGCTGTGATAACAAATTAATTGCAACATCCCAGTGGCTTCACACAGCAAAGGTTTAGCCCTGTGCTGCCTGTCCATTCAGCAAAGGGGTGGGGTGGAAAGAGGACCTTTGCTGCTGGATCCACCTGATGGATGCTCCACTATCTTGTAGCTACATCCATTTAGAAACTGCACATTCACCAATGCAGGAGAGGAGTGTAGGGAAATTAGATCTATTCTTCTATGATTGGGTCCAAAAGCCACAAGTATCACTTCTGACCAGAGTCCATCAGGCAGAAGTCAGCCAGAGGAAGAGCAGATGGACGATGTAGTGAGTATTATTGCCCCTGCCACAGTTACTATGTGATTTTTGTAATGTTTTATACATACATAATAATTCATATATAATGTATATTATATATTTATGTATAAGGCACATTATGTATATAATATAGTGTTTTTTATATACATAGCATACATTATATGTATATTGACCTTATTTTACTTATATTTGTTAAAAAAGACTTAATGCAAAGTAAAAATGTGCATTTCCCTCCTAATTTCCATGATCATTTCAGCGGGGCAATCCCACAGGGAACCTATTTGCTCCAGTAGAAAATACAAGGAACAGTGGAGAATGATTTTAATGTGTGCTCCATGGAACACTTTGTCTTCATCACTGTAAACCTAACGAATGAAGAGCTCATCATACGTGCTTTGCCTGCTCCGCCCACACCCGCACTGCACACTACACCACCAAGGTAATTCTGACAGTGTAGCTGAAACAATAGGGTCTGGAGCACAGAGGGTCATACCCGTGTTCCAGCCGTTCACCAGATTCAGCTGAGAGGCGACCCAGGCTTCACCAACGCTCTGGCTGCAGCACGCCGTTTCTCAAGTTCGGAGTCCCGCATCACAGGGACAGTGCGCTAAAACAATAGCTTAAATGTTATTTAGGTGGGGGAGGGGGAGGCTGGAGACAGTGGGCTCTATTTTCAGGCCGTTTTAAGATTTGTCAAATCACTGTGCGGAAGCTTGGCTGGACCTCGATAGATGTAAACTGGCCTTCACCTGGTTCAAGCTCACTCTCCTTTTCAGTGTCTTTGACATTTTGCTTCAGGAAACATAATTAAGGGCAAGAAATCCAGATAAATAAGTAGAATGAACACTATTTCTTTTCACATGGCTCATTCTCTTCCTTAAGATCTTTGTTTGAATGTCACTTTATCAGAGGGGCTTCGCTGACTGTTTTATATGAAAGGGTGACTCTCTCCCCTCCACGCTTCATCCCATTACCCTCATCATGTTTCTTCAGAGCTCCCATCGCCACCTGACATGTTCACATAAATATATGAATATACATGTCTTCTGTCTGGCATTGGAAATAGAGCTACCCCAAGTCTCTCTTTTAGCCTCCAGGAGGGAGAGGAAGTGATAGAAGAAATAATTTCTTAGGGAGAAGAACACATGACTTTTTCATTTTCTGAAAGCCTCCTTCTCTGGAAGCCTCTTCTTATGGAAACCTCCTCTTCAGCCTTATAGGCTACCACATTCTGGGGCATCCTACAGACTCAGCTGCTTAACACCGTGCAGGTTTCTTTCTTACTCACATAGTCTCATGTGGATTAAATGGCTCTTCTTGGCCATGCTCCTCCATGCAGGAACTCAGGAATCCTCGTTCCCTTCATCTAGTGATGCCGCCATCCTGAATATGTGGTCTCTGAAAGGAGAAGGGGAAACCCTGGCGAAGGCACACTGGCCTTTAATTGCTGTAACCCAGGAGTGCCACATGTCACTTCTGCTCATATTCTGCTGGACAAACACAGTCACGTGCCTCCCAAGTATAGGGAAGGCTGGAAAATGTTGTCATCTTGTGTGCTCCAGAAGAGGAAAGTGAAACAGTATCTGGCAAACACAGTGCTGTTTCTGTGTCACAATCACTTTAAGAGTGCTGAAGGGCAGCTCCTCTCAGAGTCTGCATGGGGTGAGCCGGAGGTGAGGAAGAAGTTGCTGGCTGGCTGCGTAGGACAGGTTCTTCAGGTTCTTGACAAACCAGGGAGCCCTCTGTGGGTCTGGGATGAGACTGGTGGACTCTGGCTCAGATAGCCCTCTCCCCTGGAAGCAAACCATCTCCCTGACATATGAATCCCTGCAAGCTTCAAACTTGAGTCCTCGATGACGTTCCCTGTGGGGCATTTCCTCAGCAGTATCAAGAGTCCTGGGGCCATGTCACCAGTGCCTTTGAAGGCTGATATTGGGAAGCTCCTCAGGTGGAGCAGTTCATTTCCACGGTGTGAACAGCAGCCTAGAATCGGGTTAACTTGGCAACTTGCAGCTCAGCTTTGCACTGGGCTGTTTCTTGGAGGTGTATCATTCCGTGTGTGTTTATGCAGACTTTCCTTTGAGGGAACATACCTCCTCAACCTGACAGTCCATTTACGCACAGGCCTCCTAATACACTGTGCGCTAGTTAAAACGTCCAATGTGGAAAGTATTATAACAGCTATGCAACCACCTTTGATTAGAAGCAGCTTTTGCTTCAGATATGATCTGTGTTACCAGAAAATTGAGCATATGCAAGGGCTGGCTTAACTTCTTCATTCTTTTCCCTTCACTTGTTTATCATTTTTTAACCTTGGGAGGTGCATTGTAAAGGTCTGAGTTCCCTGCAGAGCGTCCCATGGCATTTACATTGAGAAGCAGAGATACATAGGTACACGAAAACCATTTAGAGTAGCAAGTAAGCTTTTGAGCATAGAATCTTTTTTTAAATGTTTCATTCTCAAGCTTTGGCATATTACCTGAGAGGCAGAGATTCCTTTAACCAAAACAACAGACCAAAACTACGTACTCAGAAGCTATGCCAATGTCTGATTACCTTGTTTGGGGTTTTGAGTTCCCCAACCACCCATGACTATTGAGTGTGGAACCAAGCCCTCCTGCAGGTTTCCTTGAGATCTTATCTAAAACACAGCCCGGCTTTGTAATGAAAGGTAGCTGGGCTCCCACGGATGGTCATGTAGTTTGTGCGAGGCATAAAAGTGCTTGGCAGAGGGGCTTGTCCGGCTGGAATGGAGCCCTTCTCCTGCCGGCTAAGCCCTGCTCTCTGGTCCCGCGCTATGTCAAGGCCAGAGGACGGAACATGTTCTGTAATTTGAAATCTCCGTGGGGCACCCTTTTGCCCAGAGGCGCTGTACAGTAAGGCCGCCATGGCCCTCGCCACACCTGGTGTCTCCAGTGTCCTCAGCCTCCAGATGACTCTCAGGCTCCTCCACTGCCACCCAAGGAGAAAAGACCTGAGGTGGAGGAATTTCTCCCCTACCACGGCATCTCCCAACTCCCTGGTCTCCCCTATTTATTCTCAGCTTCTGCAGTGACATCCCTGCCACAGATAACTCAGCACACATGCGAATTTTCTTGCACATCCAAACCCTACAGGAATGCGTATATAGCGTGACAACATTTTGCTGTATTAACTTAACGTCGGGTTTTTCTCCTCCTGTAGTTAAATATTTTCCTCTCCTCCCTCCATGCAGCCTGTTTCAAGCAACCAGGCTGTTGTACGCTCAGTCCCTCTGGGAAGAGATGGCAAAAGTCGGAAGCAGAGAAAACGATGAGTTGTCTTGACATATGTTTCCGGAAGCTGATGCTCTTAGGGGATTAGCAAGGACTCACGTGTAGACAAGGAGGGAGGGCATCCTGATTCCACCCTTTCCCGCTTTAGAAAGGGTGTCCATGGGGGAAGGGCGTCGGTAGACCGCTCTGTGGTCTGCCTGTTGGCAGTTCTGTCTGGGAAGAGTCCCCTGCCCTGATGTGGCATAGACTGAGTCCTGTGCTCTGAAGGGTGGCACAGAAAAAGTGAACAGTCACATGTCAAGGGTCTTATGCCTGGAATGAGGGATGTCCTCCTGAGAACCTGTATGGACCAAACGCTGAGGTGCAGACAGGACAAGGGGCATCTCAGTGATCCCTGAACAGGCACAAGGCCACCTCCCCGCTATGTGAGTTTCCCAGAATAGGGACACAAGCCTGCAGAAAACCAGGGTATGGGGATAAAGAATGCTTGAATTGAAACATCTGCCATCCCCTAAATAAACAAAAAGTGATAGGCAGACAGATGAACTGCACACCTCAATGGTGGACAGTGGGTATCCAAACCCCCAGTAGGATGAGAAAAGCATAGACCAGATTTTTTCTCACCTTTCCTTTCTATTCCAGTCCACTCCCTTCCCTCTGTCCTCCTTTCTGTGATTGCATCATGCACCCACACTTGTGAAAGAAGCCGGTGAGTGCCCTGTGGCTGCTGGGTCGGGGGAGGGGCTGCAAGGCCAAGGCCAGATGTCACCAAATGCAAAACTGGTTTGAGGAGGGCATCTGGGAGACTCAGCTCAGCTCAGGTCTTCACACTCTCCTTCACCCTGTGGCTCGCATGGAGCAAGGATTCCTGCTGCCCTGCCGGCTCCGGCATCCCCTCCACGGAGACTCCAGCCTGTGCCAGAGTCTGGACGAGAAGGCTTCTTTGCTACCTGGAATTCGGGTCCACCCCTCTGGCTTCTGAATGAAGGCCACTTATGCACAGAAAGGCTTCGTGGCCTTTGGGGCTGGTACACCCCAGATGTGACTGAGGATGTGAGGAGTGAGCGAAGATGCTGGTCCTGGCTGTGGCCCTGGCTTGCAGTGTGACCATAACACATTCCCAAACTTTGCTGACTTCCTAATTCTTCCTTGGACATATGGGGATTGGACTGGAATAATCTGTAGGTTTTCTTTCAGCGTTTCGATGTCTATTACTGTGACAATCTTTGACATTTCCTCTTTTCCTGATTTTGGGTTGTCCCTTTTATATGCCTAGTTTTTAGAGGGTTCCAGCCGCTTTCCCTAATAATAACAGCAACAGCAACATCTCCTGTGTAAGCAGGGCTTTCCAGCTTAAAATATCTCCACACTAATAAGCCTGGGTGAGCCCCGTATTCAGGACCTGCCATCGTGGATACCCCTTGCCTGTCGCTCTCAGCCCCACTGCACTTGGCCGCCCTGTCCCCTCTTAGGTGTCCTCTCAGAGCCTCCTCATGCACACCTGCATGTGCAAATGACTGACCACGTTAAACAGCACTTCGTGCCTCTGCTTACACGAGGAATTTTTACTGTTTTTCTGATTACAAATGTTGTGTATACTTATGTAAAATGTAGCTGTATTAGAAAGCTTGTCGTAGGAAGGTTGAATGCCTGTCATTCAGGAAGAAGCACTGTTAGGGTTTGGCGTACACTCTGACAGCTTTTTCTCCACAGAAATGTGGGCTGTTCCTTCCCACCTCCTTTTCTTTGATCCTGAAGTTGATTTATTAAAATATTTTTACTTGTGTATAGTCTAACCCAAGGCTGGGCTGGAGACAGACACTGTCCCATAATAAGGAACAGGAGACAAGCTAGCAAGGGATTAGCCTTCCCCACTGGCTTTCTAGTACTTTTAGCTTCTTGCCTCCCCTCCACCATCTTTGGTGCCTGACACTTCTTTCTTGCCCCATCGAGCAGCAGACTCAGGGGACAGGAGCTGGTCACTGACACAGCCCTGTGTTCAGACAGCGAGATTTTGGTGGCAGTGGGGTGGGCATGTCTAGAAGTGGTTATTATTATTCCAAAAGACATGTAAGCCCAGGAGGATATTGGATTTGGTTTTTAGTGCTTCCAGTTTCTCAGCAGCTCACCTACTGCGTAAAGTGAGAAATACCTTTATTTCTGCCTTCCCCACACCTAATTATTTCTATAGACAAGACAAATTAATATTTGTACGTTTCCTCCTTCCCTCACTCCCACCTATGTCTTACGCTCCTTTATCCACCTCTTTCTTTCCCTGCTCCTTCTCTGCAATGAAGCAGAGCACCTCAATGTTGGATTTCACTTTTCAGACTGTCGGCCTTCTGGGAAGGTCATGACTGAGGAGTTCGCTGGGCACGGGACTGTGAAATGCGACTAATTGTGAGCACATGTTATAAGTGAGTCTGAGTTTGGGCTGCGGAATTGATATGGCTGTGGAATCAGCTACAGTTTCTGGCTTTGAGGAGGAGGATGATGATGATAATGATGAAGAGTATATCTATCATTGATTTAATACTTATTAGGTGCCAGGTACTTAGAAAGATCTTCTCATTAACACAGCCAATACAGGAGATAGAATTTCTTATTGACATTTATTGATGAAAAATATGAAACAGAGAGAACCTGAGTCAATCGACTTTGCAGTGACTTGGACAGTAAAGACAAGTGGGAAGACCAGGCCAACCCTGCTGCATTCAGTGCTGCTGCCCTGAATTGAGGATAAATGAGCATTTCGGTATGTGCACTGGCATTGCTGTCCATGTCATACCTGACTTGCCCAAAACAAGAGCATTCTTCCATCCTTTAGATCCAGAAAGGTGTGCTTTCTGCAGTCATAGTAGTAAAATTTCATCTTTTCCCCTTGGATCTAGCTTAGACTCCCTGAATCTAAGGGGGCTTTGACACTTTGGCTTTGATTTGTGTTATTCAGGGTAACTATTCCAAGCCTTGGTTGTTCTCATTATACACTAACAACTCCTGCTATTAATCACTCTATGTATATGAGACTTCTTTTGTTAAGGAAACGAGGCCAGCCCTCATGAGCTATTCCAGCTTCCTGCCACCTGACTCCTTGCGAACGCATCTCACATTTGTCCCTGCGTTCCCTGTTCCCTGTGACCGGACAGGTTGAAGCAGCCCCTCCACCTGCCCCCCTGTGTCTCATTCCCTCCCTTTGCTTCTAAGACTAAGCACAATTCATTTTCTTCTGATTCTTCATTCTTTCCTTCTCTGCTGGTTCTTTTTTCTCAGTCTATAAACATGCCTAAGTTTCTTGGGTCTTAAACAAACAAATAATTTTTGAAAAAGCCCTCCTTTCTGACTGCTTAGTTAGCATCCAGTCTCCTTTCTCCCTTCTCACTCAAATGTTTCCAAGGATCGGGAGCTCCATTTCTTCACTCCCCAAGAATTTCTTTCTCGACGGCAGTCTGGTTTCCATCACATATAGCTTCCTAATATCCAGAATGAATCAGCAACTTTTAGTCCTTGCCTTCCCAGACGTTTCTGCCGCATTTGACGCTCTCCACGCCTCATTCCTGAGGCTCAGTTTCACCTGTGACAGCTCGTCCTCTTGGCTGTCCTGGGACCGCTTTGCCTTTTCCCTTTTGAATCTTCCTCTTGAGCTCATCTTCCTCAATTCTTTTGTTTCCCAGAGTTCTGTTCCAGGTTTCCTCTCTTTTGACTGTAAATATCCATTCTGGACACCCTCGTCCACTCCCATAATTTTGGCCACCACCTATCACATGGCTTCTTTGTCTCCAGCCCACATGTCTCTGAGCCTCAGCCTTTGTTGCCTGCCGGATATTTCTCCTGAGATGTTCCTTGTGCAGTTCAATATCACAAATCCTTATTATCTTGGTCTCTAAATCTCCCTGTCTTATCAGTTGGTGGGGCCATTCCTCTTTTGCTCAAATTAGAACTCTGGGAATATCCTTGATTCCTCCTCTTCCCTCACTATTAAAGCTGATCAGTCACCGATTCCTGTCTATTTTACCCCTCGATGTTTCTTGAAGCCAGTTGGGCCCCATCACTCTCCTGGGTTATTGTACTTGCCTCTTTATCAGCCTCTCCGTGTCTAGTCTCTTCACAGCAAATTTGTTCTCCCTGTTGCAGAATTTTTTTTTTTTTGGCAAAACATAAATCTGACCATATCACTGTTCTGTTTGAAACTTTTCATTGTTCCCCGCTGCCTACATAAACCATGCTGGAATAACCTCCTCCTGGCTGAAATAACCTCCTTCCTTTCCTCTCTTTTGGCTTATCCACGCCTTTCTTTGGATGCATGATCTCATCCTTTATGACCTAGGCCCATCTCAGGCGTCACTTCCCTGGGGAAGTCATTTGCAGTCACCCAAGCTGGGTTCCTGGACCCTCCCAGAGCTTGCTTGTTAGACTAGTTCTTATGTATCACAACTTGCTGTTTCCTGTGATGCTGTGAGCTTCCTGAGAGGATGTCTGTGCCTTATCAATCTCCATTTTCCCAACATTCGACTGAGAATCTACCACATACTAGATGCTCAATAAATGTGTGATGAATTAATGAATGACATGATGAAATTCTTCTAAAGTAGCAGTTTTCAAACTGCTTTGTCTCCGGAGTCCTTGTCACACTTAAAAATCATTGAGGGCCCTGAAGTCTTTTGCTTATGTGTGTTATATTATCAATATTCACCATATTAGAAAATTAAGCTTAGAAATTTAAAAAGTATTTATCAATTCATTTAAAAATATCAGTCATACAAAAGAGTATGTTAACAAGAATAAAATATTTTTGTTAAAAAATTCTATTTTCCAAAACAATAAGTGAGAAGGGTGGCATTGTATTATATTTTTGTAAATCCCTTTAAAATATAGCTTAATAGAAGATTGCTCAGCTCTCATCTCTGCTTCAACATTCATACTGTTGAGATATGTTGCTCTGGTTAAAGTCAGTGAAGAAAATCTAGCCCCACACAGATCTATAATCAGAAAAGGGAAGAGTATGTTATTAGTGTTTTCAGGTAATTGTGGATATTCTTCTGTGATTCTACTCCAAACTCAGCCAGTACTTAAGAGTTATTTACACTGTGGACTCTAAAACCACATTAGTGAACTTTTTGTACTCTGTTACACTAAAATCCATTGGTTTATCTTGTCCTTTGAATAGAAATTACCCATGCATGACCTCGTAACATACTATGTTGCTCATTTTGAAAGCGCTGGTTCACTGAGTTATGCAGATCTTCAAAATGTTGCCTGAGATATTTCACTAATATAAAATAAACACATTCATTAATATCACCACCTGTCTCATCAGAAAAGTGTATAAGTACTGGAAAGCTGTTAAGCTCATAGTAGCAGATAAAAGTTTTCCAAATTTCTGATTTCGTTTAAAAGCTTGCATTATATCATTAGCAACAAAAACTGTTAGATAGTCAGTTTTTCTGTGGAGTAAAAGTGGTTCTCCAAGGGGGAGGGGGGGAAAAAAAAGGCTTGCTCAACTTGGAACTCACGCAATAGAACAAGTGCTTTTCCTTGAGCCAATCATAATACTGTGGGACACAGCAGAAATGCTAGATGAGTATCTCTCATTTCATCACACAGAATATTAGATTAGCTACAATAAAAATAATTTTTACAGCTTCATCAAGAACATTGTTTTTAAAAAATAATATATTTTATTCAACCCAGTATATTCAAAATATTATTATTATTATTTTTTACTGCTTGATCTAATTTTTTTATTTTTTTATTTTTTTGTTTCAGCATATTATAGGGGTACAAATGTTTAGGTTATGTATATTGCCCTTGTCCCCCCACCCCCTGAGTCAGAGCTTCAAGCGTGTCCATCCCCCAGATGGTGTGCACAATTCGCAATTGCAAAGATGTGGAAACAACCCAACTGCCCATCAACACATGAGTGGATGAATAAAATGCTGTATATGTACACCATGGAGTACTATTCAGCTATAAGAAAAATAGTGATATAGCACCTCTTGAATTATCCTGGATAGAGCTGGAACCCATTCTACTAAGTGAAGTATCCCAAAATATTATTTTAACATATAATCAATATGAAAGAATTATTTATGAGATATTTCACATTCTTTTGTTGTTAAGTCTTTGAAATCTATTGTGCATTTTACGCTCATAGCGCTGCACATCCTGTTGAAGAGAAACACCACAGAGTCAGTTGAGTGGCTCAGGAAACAATTATGGACATCGCTGCTGCTTCCACATCAAAGCAGAGAATAGGACAAATGTCCGCAAGCACCATTGCCAGTGAGATCAACTGATAGCTGACCGGTGGGCGGGCAGGAGGTGTTGTCTGAGGGGAACGCAGACCACATGCATGGGGCAGAGAGCTGGGGGGACCTGGCTCCTGTCCGAACATCAGCAGAATAGCCCTTCTTCCCTCTGGCCACTTGGAGCCTCAGTTTCCATGAGAATCTCACATAGGGCAGGTAGTAGTTGCTGCCTGTGCTGCATTTGTCCAGGGCTTCATATTTCTAGGTTCTTTCCCATTCATTATCCTGTTGGATTTTTCACTCAGTTGTAAGAGCTGAGCAAGGCAAACCTTATTCTCATTTGTTGGGAAATATAGGCTCAGAAAAGAAGTAGCTTGCTCAAGGCCACATAGTGAGTCTTGCAGTAACTTGTCCAAGGACACAGACGATGGTGGGTGTGGGGCTGGAATTAGACTTTTCCAGATTTCAGGAGTCTGTAGGCTCTCTCCACTATGGTAGGTGTGTATGCTCTGAGGGCTCCTTAGGGCACGATTTAGGTGTGTGTGTGTGTGTGTGTGTGTGTGTCTGTGCATATGAGAGAGACGGGAGAGAGAAGAGTGCTACCCTTTCAGGTCTGCACAGAAGGACTTCCTCTGGGGCTTTGGCGACCTTGCTAGTTCAGGGCACTCCTTGCCCTGTCTGGCAGAAGAGAGTGGAGTCGAGGGCTACTTATTTCTAACTAGTGAGTTCCAGGATTCAGCTCGGGGGTGTTGGATCTGTGGGTGCAGTGGGCCAACCATGGTTTCTGGCTGGGTTTCAGAAGGGTGACCCGACAGGAGAGGATGCGTGGCCTCTGTCATCCCCTACCCCACCCCAGCGATACAGGCCAGCGTGAAGTTTCTGTAGTTGTCTGCCTCAGCCTTGCCCCTGTTGAAGTTTCTGATGTCTAGAAGTTTCGTGATCATAACTGGCCCTGTTATATTTTATTAGGTGTCCAGGTCTCCACGTGGCTCCCTGTGGATGCTGGAAGGTGACTCTACCAATTTTCCCAGGGAAGGTGTCTGAGTGACAGGACAAGCTTCGCCAGCTGCAGTCCCTCTGCAGCCTCTGCCTCCAGCCCTGTGCCTGCCGCGCTCTCGCTCGGAGAGCCTGCCTCACCACCCGATCGGCCTGGCTCAGCCATCAGACTCTGTCTGAAGTTTTATTTCCCTCTATTCTTGCTATCTCAATGGGCAATCGTTCCCAGGACGTTTTGTAACAAATAGCGTTTTCTGTTCTGTGAGAACACAGACTCCTGGCCTGCAGCCTGGTTGTATTTGACAGCCTAGCTCGTCCCTTTCCCCCACCTGAACCTCATTCTTTCTCTCTTTTTGATTTTTAAAAAGTGTTGTTGTTTACTTCTGAGAGCCTCAAGGGTACAAAATTGAGGTTCCCATTACACTCCCATCGAGGTTTGTCTTTTGTTTCGGTTTACTTTTTCTCATCTCTACCCCATTCTCTCCCCCCACAGGAACCTGCTTGCGTTGTGAAGTCTGAAATCCCATGTGCTGTGCTGACATCTTTGAACCTCACAGGGCCCCAGAGGCTTGGCGGTGAGTTCCTCTGCTCTCACCAGATATGTCCCCACCCAGCGGGAAGGGCTCCCTGCCCGGTTAGATCCCCCATCGCTGGTCACCTGCCCTCCACTCGATCCCCAACCCCGGGGGGTTTCACCTCCCTGCCAGCTGTGGAATTATTCAAACAAGCCAATCACATCCTCCCAGGTAACTAGGGGGCGGCCCACACCCCTGTCACTACAAAGCCTGCCTCCCATAGCCCCTTTTGGGTCACTCTGCTCCCAAGTTCCACCCCCTCCCATGTGGTCCTGCGTGGTATTCAGTGTCCTCTCCTGGGCTGTGAGGGTATGAGACCAATACACTGCTGTCAGTATCACCTGTCCAGCACTGGGGACCCTGCCTTCACCAAGGGGCTGCACAGTAGGTGATCCCAATGTTACCCCAGGGTGTTTGATGCATGTTCTTCCAAACTGTCTTGCATACTTTCTTTAGACATCTCTGCAGCCATTTAAAATACATGACATGCTTTCACTCTGCCAGGTTCTGTGCTGTGCATCTCACTGTTTCTTAGCCCTCACTCTCAGCGCCCCACCCATATTCCTTTGTCACTCACTGTTCCTAGGTGAGCCAATGGCTCTTACTGTGTGCTCCTGGGACTCTTTGAGGGCTTTCTCTGGCTAAAAGAGCAGGGCAGGCTGGAAGTGCAGGGCAACCAGCGCCTCTGGGAGCCACCCTCAATCTGCAATGGTGAGAATATCCAGCTCTCTCACAGTTAGTTCTGAGGCATGCTCTAGGACTGCGGTCCCCACCTCCCGGGCCATGGACCAGTACCGGTCCGAGGCCTGTTAGGAACCAGGCCACATAGCAGGAGGTGAGCGGCAGGTGAGTGAGCGAAGCTTCAAAGCTTCATCTGTATTTACGGCCACTCCCCATTGCTCGCATCACTGCCTGAGGTCCGCCTCCTCCCGCACCTCTTCACCACCTCCCCACCCCTACCCTGCCCTGGTCCGTGGAAAAATTGTCTTCCATGAAACTGGTCCCTGGTGCCAAAAAGGTTGGGAACTGCTGCTGTAGGAGCCCCTCAGAGGGCCCCAGCAGGACAGACTCTGTGTGCCCCGAGAGATGCCCTGCTCATTAATCACCTCTTCCCATCTCACTTGTCCACCTGTCTACCAGTGCTTCCCGAGATCACCGCCCGAGCAAACCAGTTGCACTTAAATCCTTGTCTTGGATTCTGCTCTGCGTTTTGCTCAACACCATACTTGTGAACTCCACATGTAGCTCTGTGCAAACACGGTTCTGTGTGTCTGACCATTGCGTGGAATCCGGCATGCTCATCCCTGCATGTTACACACACCTCTCCCTGGCAAGGGACGCCGAGATTGCCCGTCTGCTACCAGAGACAACGCTGGGCTGGCCATGCCTCTCCACATGACAGGGTGAGGTGGGTGAGCCAGGCTGTCTGGGGTACGCACCCAGGCATGGGGCTGCTGGGACTTAGGGGTATGCACACCTAATCTCACCAGGTGCTGTCAGACTTCCCTCCAAAGGGGCTGCGCCGGCTTATTCTCCCAGCTGCAAGGTGAGAGCTGACTCTCCTGGGTTGCAGGTTGGGTTCTCTGGAAACAGACACTGAGATGGTGTTTGGTGAGCAAAAAGGTGATTATAGGGGATCAGCATCTACGAGGGGAAGAGGGATGATGTTAGATTGGATAGAGGAAGAGGTCGAACTGTGAGGTCGATCCTGCGCAAGCTCTGGAGTGAGGATCCCACTTCTCCCACTGCGGCTGGGGCCAACCCCCAGCGAGGCCGACGCTGACTGCACTCCCTGTGCTCCCTTCCTGGAGTGGGAATCTGGGTGACAGCTCCCTGCCAACCCCGCCTGTGAAAGTGGTAGCTCATCGACATTTTAATTTGTGTTTCCTCAGTTACTGGTGAGCTTCAACATCTCTTCATGTGCTCATTAGTAAAGCTGATACTCAGTCAGCAGGAACCGGTTGTTAAATAGCCACTGCCTGAGCCCCCAAATGCCAGCCCAGTCCCTCCCCTGAGACCCCCTGGGCCTCCCTAGAATTCAGTATCCCCAGGGGTCCCTAGCACTGTAGGGCACCTTTGCCACCCTGCCCCAGATGTTCAGCCAGTGTCTATTCTGATTGGTTAGCACCCGCATCTGTCGTTGACTTCTTGTAATATCGGCCTGAGTGTTAGCTATCTGCTGCTCCCTTTCTGTGAATTGCCTATTTATAACTTTCTCCCATCTTTCTAAGGGTTTCTAAAGCCCACTCTCAAATCTCCCAGGAGGATGCCGTTTCAGGTTTCAGGGCTTTGCTGGAGGTGGGTGTGGAATGGGGAAGGAAGGGTAGAAAGTGTGGAGCGGAGAGGAAGGGTCCCTGGGCTAGTAGCATCTTGCAAGAATCAGCAGGTCTTCAGGTCCGGGGCCAAACAGATCCGGGGCCTAGTTAGACTGCGGATCCTGGTTCCTTGGGCCCAGAGGAGCAGGGGTCTGCACCTGTGCTTGCTGGGAGTCTGGGCAATCGGTGACATTCCCCAGAAGTCCTCCTGCACCCCTCCTGTGTGACAACCTCAGCATGCGGGAGGGAGCCCTGCATGCCTTCACCCAGGCCCAACGTTCCTGCCTCTGCTGTCCTAGCAGCGTCCCACTGGCCTCTCTGCCTGCTCCAGACTTTCCCACAGACACTTTTCTCTACACCGAATCGCCAATAGCCCTCATTTCTAAAATGCAAATATGAACACATCCCTTGAATTCTCAACGCTCTGCAAAAGCTCCTCCTTACCTGTAGCATACCATCCCTTATCTTAGCACACAAGATCCTTCCTAATCTGGCCCCAAACTCTCATCCTTGTCCCATCTCCCCCACCCACCCATCTACCATTGTCTCCCTCCATCCCAGAATAGTTCTAGTTCTAGCAGGGTTCCTTCTGCTGTGAATGCCTCCCCACCCCCCCCCGTTCCTGGACAATTCCAGCTCATGGGTCTATGTCACCTCCTCAGTGAGGTTTCCCCGACTCCCAGTGGCCAAAATGACTGGCTCCCTCCATGGGGCTTTCCCACCAGGTGGGTCCTGACATCAAAGTGAAGTAATTCATCAGGCGAGGAAAAGGGAGAACAGAGAAGGGAATTCCAGGCAGACGGAAGAGCGTGGGTGAAAGCCTGGGCAGGGAGGGGACGTGGCAGGTTTGTGCACCAGCAGGTGGTTGTTCAGGAGGGCTGGATGGTAATAGGTGTGTGTTGTGCATGTGTTTGGGGACCAGTGGGGGCAGCCAGAAATGAAATCAAAGAGACAGGCAGGAGCAAGGTGAGCGGTTGAAGTGTGACTTACCTTCTGGCCATGCGGGCTGCTGAGTGAGTTCAGTGGGCAGAAGCCCAGCCAGTGTGTAGCTGGGTTCATTAGCCTCATCCTATCGGGCCAGCTCTGTTCAGCAGATTTCATAGCTAGAGCCTGGGCCACGGCGAGCTCCCACTGACATTGGCAGAGGGATGGGCTTTCCTCTGCTCCTGGAAACTCGCTCCTTTGTAAATAGATTTGTTCCAAGGGTCCCAGGACTTCTGGTTTGATAATAGCTGAACACGGGTGAACCCTGGACTCACTCCCGAGGCTTCAGTCCATATTAAAGTGGCCGCTCATCCGAGAGGAATAGTTTCTGAGAGGCAAGGTGTGGGCAGCAGAGAAGCTGAGGCCCAGCTGCCTTTCGTGTTTCGATCAAATGAACTGTTTGCTTCCAAGAGCTTATGAACTTGGCTCTAACCAAGAGGATGTGGTACCATCAGGATGGAAGAGAAGGGCAGAGCCCCACCCTGAGCCCAGAAAGCCCCCCGGGGAAGAGCTTGTGCTGAGGGGGCCCCACAGAAGCCTGTGTTTTCATTACTAAGCAACTTTAGGAGTGTGTTTGGGGGAAAAAAAGACGGTGGGGTAATAAGTCTGCAATAATGGGTGCCATGTGGAGGGAAGGCAAAGTTACCCAGTGAAGGAATAGAAAACGTGGTTTATATTTTCAACAGTTGGAGAAAGAAATGAAAACTGAATATTTGCTGCACCTGTGAAAACATATTTGATCATGACGGCAAGCCCGGCATTCTTAGTGTGGGATTCATATTTCATAACTCGTGTTCAAACAAGAAAAATGATTATAATGTTAAGTATTTCCTGAGTTTATTTTGATGGATGACAGAATAAGTACTGTATCTTTCACTCATTAAAATACAGATTGGTGTAATTTAATAAATGAACTTAATACACAGATGTTCCAGGCTGTTTTAGCAGGGTGTATATTAATCAACTTCTTTATATATGATCCCCTTTTATATTTTTTAAAGAAACTTGCAGGAGCCAAGAATTTATTAGATTTGCATGCTCTAGGATGGGTATCAGATATCAGGTACATACAGGAGTGTATTAAGATGAAACAGAGCCAGATCTGCCGAGCAGCCGGGCCCCCATGAGGGCCATCCCTGGGCTCCCGGCTGGCTCTCTGGGTCGTCTCGGAGAGGTCTAGGGTCCCCGCTGGACTTGCCTGCTGCTGCTGCCTCAGGGCCACTCAGAGGTGCCTTCGGAGACCCAGATGGGAGGTGGTGGCCTTGGACACTTTGGTGGCCCAAACTGTGCAGTGGATCTGCCCTGGAAAGAGGCTTTTAGCCCATGGGGGCCTTAAGAGGCCTTCTCGGTTCCCTGGCCTCCCCCAGAGGCCTCTCAACACAATGCCACTGTCCCTTTTCTCACTCCTTCTCGGCAGCGCCTGTAGGGCTGATGCTTTGTTCTGTCCGAGCTTCTTTCACACCAGGGAAGCTTGTCTCACTGACAAGACCACAAACCCCAAAGGCAGGGCCATGCCTTCCCCATCCCCCACAGTCCCTGACCCCTCAGTCTGTCTGGTCTGTGCTGAGTTCATGTGTCAGAGCGCCGGGACCAGCGGCCCAAAGGCTCTGGCTTTGGAAGCAGAAATGCAAAGCCTACGGGGTTCGGGCCGGGAGGGGTGGGCAGCGTGAGGACACAGTGCTAACTCGTCTCTCTGGCTGTGGGCTGGCCTGTCGAGGACAGAGGAAGCATGAGAGTGGGGACTTCACTTCAGCCTCCCTCCTCTCCCCTCTGCAAATCCTACTGAAACGCAATATGTGGTGCAGGGGAAGTTATCCCTGGCAGGCAGGAGTGGTGGGGGGGGCTCGGGGGGTGTTTTAGGCCAGGGAGTGCAGTTTTGCAGCCTGCTCTGTCCACATAGAGCAGTGCTCTCCAACCTTTTTGGCACTAGGGACTGTTTTCATGGAAGGCAATTTTTCCACGGACCGAGGGTGGGGGATGGTTTCAGGATGATTCAAATGCATTACATTTATTGTGCACTTTATTTCTATTATCATTACATTGTAATACATAGTGAAATCATTATACAACTCACCATAGGTTGGGGACCCCGACACAGAGCTCTTAGTTGCCTCTCAAAGCACCTTGCACACTCCTCGTAGTTGCGGAAGGACAGCTGTCTCCCTGCTGCCCCGCACTGGCTAGGAACCCCTGCGGGCCCTCATTTCATCCACTGCAGCACCTCCCTCCTCGTTCGTGCTTAGCCCGGGACACCATGGCCTCCTGCTGCTGCCCGGGCAGATAGCGCAGGTCAGCCTGGGTGGCTTTCAAGAGATAAGCTGTTGTCCAGAACACAGGCTCTGATGTCACTCTGCCTGCACCCCCCGCCCAACGATGGGTGCTCCCTGGCTGCAGACTGAGCGACCCGTTCCCCCTGCAGCCTGCTGTACCCTCGGTGGCTCATCAATCACGTGGGCAGGTCCTGCAGGTGTCACATGCCTGTTTGCAATAAGCTCTGGCCATAATCATTAATCATTCATTGGGGCTGTGGTTAGCGGCCCTCAGTCAAGAGGATGGTTTCAGGTTTTCCGGGCTAAGTGCCTCTCCAGCAAGCATCCTCCTCAGCCCTTTCATGTCCCGCCATGCGATGCTCTGGGCGCGCCGCGCTGGCCACCAAGGCCAGGCTTTGTTCTGGAGGGCTGCTCTGAGTGCTCCCCTCAGGGCCAGTGGAAGAGAGTTCCGGGCCGCAGCTCCAGTTCCAGTGGGTTCAACAAACATTCAAACGTTTTCCTAAGTACCTCCAAGATGCTAGGACCTCTGACACTGGGAAAGGAAATGTCCCGAAAATGCAGAGACAGGAGGGTAGGAATGGAGGATGCTGTACCCAGGGCCATGCCCAGCTCCAGAGGGGTCCTGGCTAGCTCTAAGGATAGGGATTCCGGTGTCTGGGGCTATGAGGGGCAGGGAAGGGCCTGGGGGCTGGGAGCCAGGGGTTGTTGCCCTTGAAGTGCTGACTAGATTGTGAGGACAGCGTGGAGATGTTACAGAGGCTGATGCCCCAGCCTCCACTTCAGTATCTTTCCTCAAGAATGTTTCCTGCCAAGACAACATATTCATCGTGTGATCATCCACTGAGGCTCCACTTTGAACCAACAAAAGAACTCGGGGGCTGGGCGCAGTGGCTCAAGACTGTAATCCTGGCACTCTGGGAGGCTGAGGCAGGAGGACCGCTTGAGGTCGAGAGTTCCAGATCAGCCTCAGCAAGAGTGAGACCCCATCTCTACTAAAAATAGAAAAATTAGCTGAATGGGGTGGTGCAAACTTGTAGTCCCAGCTACTCAGGGGGCTGAGGCAGGAGGATTGCTTGAGCTCAGGAGTCTGAGATTGCCGTGAGCTATGATGACACCCCTGCGCTCCGTCCCTGGCAACACAGCAAGACTCTGTCTCAAAAAGAAGAAGAGGAAGAAGAAGAAGAAGAAGACGAAGAACAACAACAACAACAACAGCCCTGGCTGTTCAGAGGCAAGAGGGAGACATCTGGCTGAGGGGCTCCGGTGTGGATGGCTGCATCTAGGAGGTGGGAGTTGGCTGGGCTGGCACAACAGCAAAGACTTCCCCAGGCAGAAGTGGCGAGGGAGAGCTCTCCAGGTGCACAGGGCAGTGGGCACAAAGGCACAGAGGACACTCTGAATCGCTGACGGCCAGGGTCCTTGCGCCAGGGTGGCATTGAGGCCTGGAATTCCAGGCTGAGTCTCTAGCACTGGGGACCCGCTCTGACCACCCTGCCTGCTTTGTCCCTGTGTTCTCGCCCACACCTCTCATTCCTGCCACACAAGATGCTTCTCAGCCACCTGAGCAGTCATTCTCCTAAAACTTTCTGTCTGTGCTGTTCTCACACTAACTCCACCACCTGGAAAAGTTTTCCTTTCTTTAACGCCTGAGAATTTCTACTCATCCTTTAAGATCTGGCTCAGCCTTCCCTAACTACATAGTCTGCATGAATTACCACCCCCGCCCCCCGGACTGGGCACTGGAGAGCTTGCGATGCTGTTCACCACCCACCCGGAGCTGGTTCTATTGTGGCCGGGCAGTGCAGACCTGAGATCCGCTTCTGCCACTCGCTGCCTGTGTAGCCACCTCAATGACCTCTTCTGGAAGAGGGAAACAATATGGCAAAGAGTTTTGAGTAGCAATAAATAGAATAAATAAAATGACATGTGCAATATGCCCACGACAGAGCCTGGCATGGAGGAGATGCCTCCCCGTCCTGACCACATTCTGCGTCGCTCAGTCATTCACAGGTAAGTGGCTGCAGCTAGGCTGCAAGACCCTTCATGAAGGGGGAGCAAAGCTGTCCAGGGCAATTTGCGGGAATTAAGTTAGTTTGTTTGTTTTCCTTATGAATATTCTGATTAAGCCATAAACTTCCTGAAGTCATACAATTCTCCTATCCCCAGAGAAGGATTTGAATAAAATATCCTCTTACTGGAAGGAAAATTGGAGATAATTAGTCCAGTGGTTTTTCAAACTTTGTTAAGGAATGGAACCATTTTTTTCAAATGAAATTTTATATGGAGCCTTAAGCTACAAAAACAGACAAAACATTATTTTATGAAGATATGCATATTTATTATTGGTTAATAATAGATTAATTGATTCATGATGACAAATGTGTTTATTTTATAATCTCAAGTTTACGACAAATTGAAAAGCACAATGAGGCCGTTTTGCTCAGCACGAAAATTAGAAATTAGGCATTATGGGGACCGATGTCTTATTTCAGTTTCGGAATCCAATTTATTTCTGTATTTTCTTTTCTTTTCATAGTCTGGAGAAAATCCCAATTCCCAACGCTGAGGAGATGCAAACAATGACTGTTTTGTGACAGTTGTCTTCAGTGAATCTGACAATCGGCAGCAAGAGCTCTGTATCGAGACTTCCACGAGCTTGAGTTAACCTGGTCGCGTGAGTTGCTGTCAGTCCGCACAGTGTTAGGAGCGGCTGGCTATCACAGCGTTGTCAATAACTAACAATGTTTTGTAAATAGAAAATTTTAAAACAAAACATTTCTGAAACCCACAAAATAACTTTGGGGGTCTCTGGGGTCTGGAGCACATGACACAGGAACACTGATTGAGTCCACCCCTGTATGTCACAGATGAGTCAGTGGAGGCCTGGCACATGACAAGGACACATCAAGGTCAGACAGAGAATTGGGGACAGGCTGGGGTGGGAACTTAGGCCTCCTGCATCCCACTCCAGCCCTCTTTCAACTATGTTCTCTATCTCTTTTTCCTAATTTATATCAGGAAAACACTTTTTTTACTGTTATTATTATTTTTAAATAAATTATACAGCCCAACTCTGCAGTTTGGTTTATATCTGAGGCCTTCTTATATTCTACCCATAGGCGTGACACAGACAGCTTGCTGGAATTAACAGTACAACCCGGAAATCTCCATCAGTGTCTTCCCATCTCACCAAGAGAGATCGGTGATAGATAATTGAGGTGGATTTGGCCAGCAGGGCCTATATAGTAATGATGATTTTATGTTCGTTCATCTGTCAGAAAAGTAAAAAGCAAAGCTGGTAATTTGTGTTAACTAAGCACCTTCATTATAAGAACTCCAGGGAAAGGGTGGGGAACAGAACATTTTTTCGTACAGCTGTCCCGGATCCTGAGGACAATTTGTGCTGTTAAGGAGAAATTCTAATAATGTTGAGCGTATGGAAAAGTTTAAGGCAAAGATGATGGGTCATTTTCCAAGTGTTCAGCTTGAATATCAAGAACTACTCAGCTTCCTTTCCCAAACTCTTGCTGCAGAAGTGACCTCCATGAATTCCCAGCTCACGGATGGCATCTCCCCAATGAGCCACAACCAGGGAGCAGGTGGCACAGAGGGGACCCAAATTGCCCACATCCTACTTAAGAAGGCAAGAAAAGGCCTTGTTCTTGAGTGTGTTGGATGCTCACTCATAGCCGCTGCCGTCTTGTCTTCAACCTCCTGCTCCTGACTGCGGATGCTGCCTGGCGAGTTCTTAGTACCCAATCCCGGGCAGCATTTTAAGGGTGAACTTTCTTGCCTCACAGCAGCCCTCTCTGGGGTTCTTACTTGTACAGAGAACAGGCTGGTGGTCCCCATCAGAATCCTCTATCCCCAGGAATTCTTCATCCACCTACTTATCCAAGGAGCCTTGAAATCTCTTCTCAGGAGACAGAGCCTTTGCTGCCCCAGCTAGAATTCAGGTAGGGATGCTGGTACCCCAGAACAGGGAGCTAACAGTCTGACTGTCATGTTGGGGTAAGTGGCTGTCATTGCCTCTTCCTTGAGAGCAGATGTTTCCACAGGCTATAGAAAGCATGAGGGCCGTGGGAGGCTGGAAATGTAGGACAGGATCCCTGATAAGAGAGGAAAGGAAACAAGGGCAGTTTTTGGTATTTAGATGGACTTATTTTACCCTAGGAAAAAGAAAGTGTCCAATCCTGTGGGACATTTTGAAGTGAGGCTGTTTTCTGCCCCTCAAGACAAGAAAAGCCCTTTGGTTGACCATCCTTAACTAACAAAGGTGATGAGCAATTCTTTAAGTTGCAACAGAGATTCTCCCTTCCTAAAAGGGTTCAGGGCCGAGCTTTCTTAGCAAATTTCAGATAGAATTTGATTTACGTGCATGGAAAGTGATTTCCCCTCGCACCTCCAAGAACACATCTATTATGCGAAGCAAAATTCTAATTGGGTCTCAAAGGTAATCAAGCAAAAATAAGGAGATTAGTTTTTTTCTTGTTAGAGAATAAGATGCTTGCTGATTCGGAATGATCTTGCATTTGTCTTACAGATACAGGAAACTGTAGAGAAAGAGGGAGAGAGGAATGTGAGTTTGTTTGGTCTTCAACTCAGGGTAGCCCATGTGGCGTTGGGTTTTAGCTGGTCCAGTGTGGCTAAAGCTACACTGCTGGGGGACGTACTGTAACCAAACTTAAAGGAAAGCGTTATCCTCTGAGACCAGCACGCGCATCAGCACAGCTGCTCTTGACCGCAGCTGGAGATGATGCATCTCCTCCCCCACCCACCCACAATTTCCTTGGCTAATTAGGAACATCTTCCCTGCATGGCCACGTTTCTCAGGAATTCGGACACAAGGGCACAGCTGAATGCTTCTCCCTTTATTGGATTCAAAATCTTCTTTCTGAGGAGTTTGCACGTGAAGAGTTAAAGGCAAGTCTGACAAAGATCAAACTATTTACCAATGAGTTTTTTTTTTTTAAATTGCCCTTTCTCTTGGAGGCTTGGTT
The DNA here is from genome assembly GCA_004363605.1 of Indri indri. Classification (NCBI taxonomy): domain Eukaryota; kingdom Metazoa; phylum Chordata; class Mammalia; order Primates; family Indriidae; genus Indri; species Indri indri. Next base: position 31,380 of record RJWJ010001096.1, read on the forward strand.
GACCTTTATGTGTGAGGGGGTGGAAATGTCCCCAGGAAATCTGTAAAACCTCAGAGGAAGCTGTTGACAAACTTCCAGAGAACTGGGTTTTTGTTTGTGTTCTGCAGGCAGAGAGTAACAGATGGACCTTGACATACTCCAGACAGATGAGTATAATCCTAAAAACGTAGGTTTCTTACTTGGGGGTATTTATTTCACTTTTTCGCTGACAGCATTACAAGCCCAGGCTGAAGTATTTCATGGCACTGTGGTGGTGTCCTGACGTGATGGCAGTTTTTTAAAAATTATAAACAACGGTCGCCTGCAGGCAGAAGCCCTGTTTGTCTAGGCAAGTCACCTAAGTCTCGTCCATGGTTTTCTCATTTGCATGTTGGGATAATGAAAAAGCCCTTCCTCCACCCTTGAGCCATTGTGAAGACTGGATGGGACACCAGAGAATGCCAGACACGTGGTGAGCAAACAAGGCTGTGATTACTTGGCAGCAGCAGAAGCCCAGTGGGGCTGAGACAGGGACAGGGCAGGGTGGAGGGCGCTGGCCATGCAGGGCGAGATCTGGGCAAAGAGGGAAGAGAAGCACAGGAGCACTTGAGTTAACTCCTGAGAAAGACATTTTCTCTGTTTCCACAGAGATACACGGTCTGCACTCGGACTTGGGTGCCTCCTGTCTATTCTAGCTGCAGAGGCTTCTGGCCCAGCAGGCACAAATACCACCCCAGGGAGTGTATTAATCTCCTCAGAGTTCCCTGAGCATGTGACCCGAGGTAACACCCCCTCCCCAAAATGGGCAGGGCCCTGCTGCATTGACCCAGAGGTCAGCTGAAGCCTCCACGTCTCTGAAGTCCTTTCTGCCAAGGTCAACCTGTGGTGCCTGGGCAGAGGATGCTGGAACATCTACAGGAAGAATGGCCCATGTAGGCTCCACTGCACAAAGCACAAATGGCAGTAGTTAGGAAAGATGGGGTAAACTTGAAGGTGGCTCATCTTTTCGTGGGCAATTACCCTGAAATAAAATCATGACAGCTGATAACTCCCGCTCAGTCTGAGCCCAGAATCCTGGGGGCACTGGTCTTCAGTAAGTTTTCGGTGTTAAACTGGCTCAGCCATGAATCAGGAACATAACTACCAACCTCCTGGGGACCACCTACGCACAGGCTGTGGAGCCCCGGAAACCAAGTCTGGGCCAATGTCAGGGCCATTAGTACTTTTGAAAACCCTGAAATCACCGGGCTGGGTCCCAGGCTAATGGAGGTCTCAGCCTCACCCTCTCCACTTTCCCTCTTCCTCCACTCCAGAAGAGTTCAGGATTCTGGTTCCCAACAGAGGGCAGAGCTGGAGCTCTCCAAGGTGCTGATGTCCCACGCCAACTCCCCCAGAGGGCACTTTACACTGCAAATATGCCTTGAAGCCCACCCAGGCTACCTGGGGACCTTTCATTGCTTCTATTCTTGTGATGAGATGGACACTCTGATAAACTTGGGTTGAAGAAGGTGGGGCATAGATGTTCCAGATTGGTCTGGGAAGACTGACCGAAAGCTCTGAACAGACATGAGAATGTAAGGGTGACAAGTCCCAAAGATGCCTGGAGAAGCCTGGCTTGGGAAAAGTAACTACCCTAGAGCCAGTCAGGTCCACACCAGTACATTTTCATCACCTCTGAGAATACGAAAATGCTTTTAGCAAGACTCTAAACATGGGCCAGGGAGAGGGTGTACTTGGGGCATCTTCTTGATAGACTGTGGATGTGACCAGTGAAACCAACTAAGGGTTGTTTGAATAGTTTAATCCAGAGAAGAGCACTGCATTAGGGCAGCAACCTTATCCCTGGGAGACTCTGGAGAGGCCACCCCAACAAGACTTGGTGATCATCGGATGCAGAAGTGGGAGAGGGAGACAGGAGTCATCCTTGACTCTCAGGTTAATGGCTTGGGAAACTGAATAGATGGTAATACCATTCTCTAGGAGGAGTAGCCAGCTTTGAGGGGGAAAATGATAATTCAGTTTATACATGTTGACTGTGAGGTGCCAGTGGTACTTCCAGATGGGTTGCCAGCAGAAGTCGAGTACACAGGTCTGGAGCTCAGCAGAGAGATCTGTGCTGGTGTTAAGAGATTTAGGAATCATCAGAGAAGAGGACATGGTTTAACACATTAACTGCCACGTGAGTTGTATTTAACTCATGCTAGTTTTGAGCCTGGGGCCTAATGAAGCATATGTAACTCACACATCTCTTCACCTTGGGAGCCGAGTGAACTTTTTCAAGTTGCGTATAATTCACCCACAGAAGATAACAAAAAAATAACGAATTTTTCATTAAATTAGAAAGGATCATTTTGGTTTCAAAGCTTTTACTCTATTTTTGTAATAAAACACTACAGCCCCAAGGAAAAAATTTTTTTTCTAGTGTGGCAGTCAATGTGTTAAGAGACAGGAGATGCAATTGAGCAGGGCAAATGTGTTGAGTGGGAGGATAGGAGGGGAGAGAACAGAGCTGTGATGGGACATCAACCTTTTCTGGGTGTTTGAGGCAGAGGCGCTGATCGATGAGCCCACCGTGGGGCTCACATCACCTGCTCACTGGCCACTGCGCCATCCTCCTATATTCCGTGGCTTCCTTTTCACTCTTCTCTGGCCACAGAGACTTTCTTTTTCCGACAGGCCGAGCTTGCTTCTGCCTCAGGCCCTTTGCATTGTTATTTACTCTGCTGGAAAGTGGTTCCTGCGCCCCTTCCCATGGCTGCCTCTGTCTCATTATTCATACATCGGCTCAAACGGAACCTCCTCGAGAGAATCCCTCCCTGACAAACTTATTTATGTAGTAGTCATTGGTCTAAGTCCCTGTCTGTCACAGCAGCCCTGTTTTATTTACTGTGTAGCACCTATTATCATAGAAATATTATATTCTGTCATGTGTGCTTTTTCCTATCAGTTTTCCCCAACAGAAGTATAGGCCCCTTGAGGGTGGAGACCTCCTCCGTCTTACCCATTGCTGTATCCTCACCTTCTTGAACGGAGCCTGGCACCTAATAGCTACTCAAGAAGTAGTGTTGAATGCATGAAAGAATCATATTATAGGGAGAATGGAAATCAGAAAACTGTAAGATTCAATTCAATAAACACTTATTAAGCGCTTCTCCCATGTCAGGAACTGGAATATATAACAGAGGTGCCAATTAATAAAATTGGTCTCTATAATTTGCGAATTTATAAACCAAAGGGGGAGATAGAAATACGAATACATACTTTTGAAAAGTGACCTTCTACTAGAGGAATAGACACCAGAAACTATGGGAATTCAGAAGACAGGCACTCTGTAGAGCCGGAGGTGGTGGAAGGCTTCATGCAGGAAGCTGGACCTTGAGGGAAGAGTCAGGGTTAGCAGGCTGGGAAGGTGTGAACGGGGAGTGTGGAAACAGCAAGAGAGTGATTGCAGGAGACGAGAAGAGGATTAATCAAGAGCACTGGGATATCTTTGAAAAGGAGGAGGGAGACCATTTCCTTGGAGATTAAAAAGAGGAAGATGAACACGAAGGTGTATATGGACACATTTGCAGGTGTGGCCGTAAGAGGAAGATGTTGGTATGGTTCCCTCCTGGTAGCCAGATTCCACGATGTGAATGTCTCGTCAGGACCCATTTGTCCATAGGACCAGTCAGAGGAACTCAGATTTTGGTTCAATAGAACAAAGAATGTCCACAGTAAGAGCCGTTTAAAATCGGAAAGGGCTGCCCCCAGAGGAGGTGAGCTCCTCATCCCTCGCTATGTCTGAGCAGGGCCACGCAGAAGAACTTGGGCTTTGGATCTGGCATTATAGTCTATTGCCTGTAGGTCATCCTAACATTGACGTTGTTTCCTTCTTCTAATAGGGGAGGCTCGGTACGGTAAGATTGTCCCGGTGAAGTATGTATTAGTCAGGGTTCTCCAGAGAAAGAGCCAGTAAAAAGAATCAATCTCTCTCTTTCTCTCTCTCTCTCTCAATTTCTTTTAAGAAATTGACTCATGTGATCATGGAAGCTGGCAAGTCCAAAATCTTCAGGCTAGGCTGACAAGAGGAGTTCATATTGCAGTTTGAATCAAAAAACAGTCTGGAGACAGAATTCTCTTTTCCTGGGGAGATGTCAGTCTATTTTTCTCTTAAGGCTTTTAATTGATTGGATGAGATTACCCACCTACATTATTGAGGGTAATCTGCTTTACTCAAAGTCTACTGATTTAAATGTTAATTCCATCTAAAAAATACCTTCACAGCCACACACAGACTAGTGTTAGACCAAATATCTGGTGTAGCCAAGTGGACACATAAATTTAACTATCATGAAGTAGGACACCTGCTGTAAGCCTGTTCACACCCAGGTCAACTGTGGGTCAATAGATAATATCCACCTGCCCCTTCCCAGTCACTTTATTATTTTATTTAAAAAGTTTTTTTAATCTAGGTAAAGGGAAGAGTGGAGACCTTCCCGGTCACTTTAAAGGCCCAGATGTCTCCCCTTCTCTCTCTGCTCACCACAGCCATGCACTCGGGGATGGAGGAGCAGGGGGTGTTGGTGCCCTTCTCAGGAATTTGTCCACATTCCTACCCAATCATATTTGCTCACTCCAACCTGGTCTTTCCAGATTCTCCAACCTAATTCCCACTATAAACCGCTTTCCTCTGACACCCCACTTTAAACACTCTCTGTTCCCACCTGAAATTCTCCTGCACGTTTGATTCTGGTATTGGACACGTTGCCCCTTCCAGCAGGTAACCAATGCTTCAGCTCCCACACTGTCCCTCACAGATATAAGAAGGCTATAAGACAGAAAAAAAGTCTCATTTCCATTTCAAAGCTGGAAAATGCCAGATGAAGGGGAATTAAATTACTTGCCCAAAAAATCTTTCAGAGAAAGTCTAGCGCTGCCAGCAATGGGGTTTCCTGCATAGCCACACCGTTCCCCATCTGCGTCGGAACCCTCAGCGCATTTTTCAAGCTTAGTGTCCAAGACATCTCCAGCCTAATAAGAATAAGGTGCCCTGGGCTGATTCCCAGCCAGGGAGGGAGGGAGCAGATACACATTCCTTTGAAGCTGGTTTCAGATTCTGGAATGCTTTACTGGAAACCACACAATCTCAGGAGAGATTCATCACCTCCTGATGCTGCCTTTGGACTAGGTCAGGATAGGGGCCTTGAACCCCTGAATGAGACAGTGTCTGCCCTGATTAGTGGCTTCCTGTGTGGTGGCTGTAGGATTTATTCAGAGCTAGCCTGAGCAGATCTGGCTGAAATTCAGAGTGAACTTCCCACCTCCTCTCTTCTCTCCCCATCCCTCCTCTTTCCTCGTGCCCATAGTTAGCTGCTGCACATGCATGGCTGAGAGCTGCTCACAGCATGAGAATGGGGTTTCAGACCTTGGATATCAGGACAGAAGCACAGCAGAGGAACTCTTGTCTGGGCTTGGACCTGGAGACGTTCTCCTGTCCAGGAGCTGGGGATCAGTTTGGCTGCTCCTTTGTACACTGAGGTGGAGGTGTCCCAGCAGGCAGCTGGGGGCAGTCATGTGAGCAATGGATGAGGGGTCAGATGCTTGAGACCTTGTCCTATTCCACCGTTCCCTTCCTGGTGACCCCGGGCAAGTCACAAAGTCAGAGAATGGTGATGCCAGATGTGTTTTTGGGGACCATCCTTCTATTTCTCTATTTAGAGTTGGGAAGGCATGAAGAAGTCACAGCACTGGCTTAAGGTCTCAGCGTAAGGTGGTATCAGAACAAGAACTAGAAATAATGTGTCCAGACCTGTACAGTTCCCATCATTGCCTCCACCCCTCCTAATTTCTCTGCACTTCAGGTTGTCTTTCCTGCCTAATAGGGGCCAGTAACATCCACCTATCAGGCTCATTGTGAAAATCAGATTCAACTATAAAAGGGTGACGATATGTTGGGTTCTCAGGGGACTCTTGGATGCTAGGAGTGGCACCTATGTACATGCTCCAACCTGGGAACAGCTGTAGGTTGCTGTCCCACATTTGATATAGCCCAGCAAGGACGCAGGTGTGAATTGCAGGGTAGGGGACAATAGGGAGAATGCCCGACTGGTGCTCAGTGAAACACTTGCAGCCCCAAACTCTCTGAGTGACCTTTCACCACCTTGGCCCCTCCCCCAGTAATGGCTGGACCTCCTTTCAATCCAAAAATTAGAGGAGAAACATCTGGCACAGCAGGATCCATTCAGAATCCTCTGTGCCCATATCATATCACGTATTTTAGATCTCACTGTTTTGATTATCTCTTGATATGCAACAAATCACCCTGAAACTTATTATTTTTGTAATTTTTCAAAGGTCTATGGGTTGACCAGACCAGCTGGATGGTCCCTCCAAGGGGTCTCAGGTGGTTTCAGTCAGATGGTGGTTGGGGCTGAAGTGATTTGAAGGTCACTGGGGCTGGATGTCCAGCGGGAGCTCAGTGGGGCTTTCGGCTGGAGCATCTCCACATGGCTTCTCCAATAGCTTATGCTTCTGACAGCAGGGTGGCCCATTTCCCAGTGGGAACATCCCAGTCGCCGTTGTGCAAAGGCAGGAAGCAGGACTGGCCTTGTGTCATCTCCACTGTATTCTACTTGTGAAAGAGGTCAAGGGCCCTTTGAGATTCAAGGACATGGGAGAGTACCAAGATCACACTGCCGAGGATCATGTGGCGTGAGAGATACTCATCTTTGAAAAATACGATCTGTCCCAGTCACTGTGGGAAGAGCTCACCAGGCTGGAACTCGGCCTGCCTGAAGTCCCCTCCCTTCCCTTCCCAGGCAGGTCTCGGCTGGGAGAATCTCCTCCTTCTCTGGAGCTCCCTGTCCTTCATCCTCACTCTTCCACCTGAGAAAAGAGCTGCCATCAGTTCTTCACACTCTTACATCAAAGGCCTCCACAGATACTCTGGGCCAGGTTTGCATCAACTACAACACGGTACACCATTTCCTGGCCAAACCGGAGGGTGACATCAGTCTCAGGAATGTGAAGGAGGCCAGTGGGAAACTTCTTCTCCCTTGTGTGTGTGGGCAAGGAATGGTGTGGCAGGAGGCATTGCTGTCAGAGGTCTTTGGGCAAACTTTGTCCCCTGCCAGAGAAATGGGATGATGACAGAATGCAGCGTGTGTCGTGAATGAGCTGTTTGAAAGGGCTTTGCCTTCCCTGACCAAGTCAAAGCTACACATCCTTCACGTCACATCTCACCCCTGCGTGCAGGCTTGTGTATACCCGAGCTGCACTCTGGGACGTGTCTGGCCAGCTCTTGTTGCTGCTCAGAAAGGCTGTCCCCTCACGTCCCGTGGGCCAGGGCAGGGCTTGGGGCTGTCATCAACCACTGTTAACACCTAGAGCTGATCCATTTGCCTCGTTTCCCTTTCCCAGCGTGAGGCGCGGGTGCATCTGCAGCCCATGGCCCCGCCACGCACTTCCCCAGCACCCCTCCAAACTCCTGCCAAGCTGTCTTAGGGAGAAGAATTTGTATGCCCTTCTGTTCAACTGAGGAAAAACTAAGTGACTCTTGGTCTCTCTCCAGCCAACCAATCCCCAATGTGCTTTTTATCTGAGGGAAAAATCTGTTATTCATAAAGAAAAACAAAAGATGATAAATTATAGGACCTTGTAAAATTTATTAACATGAATCCACACTTTCTTCTGGATAATTGAATTTACAGTGACATCAGCCAGAATCTGCTGCTTATGCAGGAATGCCAGCCTCCTTCCCTTGTTGTTCATGCTTCTAGTTTGGTCCCACAAAGGCCTGGATGAGCCCAGGGGCCGCCATTGTCTCCAGGCCGGCTCATGTAGTAATCTTGTCCACAATGTCATTACTTGGTCTGAGTTAGGAGCTTCATTAAAATTATATGTCTCTTTCAGAGTTGTAAATGACAAGCGACCTAACAAAAGGGGGCCTCATTAGATGACAGGAAAGAATTAACTGTCCGGATGCAGGACGGTAAGGCTTTGGTATTTATGAAGGTCAGATGAAGGGTGAGTAATGTAACAGAGTATTCCACTTGCAGTCAGACAAGGTTCCTGGGAGCTACTGCTGCTGCTGCTCTTTGGTGCTGTAAGAAATGGGTTTTTTGAAGACTTTGCTTGTATTGCAAGGTTGTGGGCTGTTTATGGTTTGCATGAAACCTCCACCATATTTTAATTATAATTGGATGACCGATTGGGGGAAAAAACTGGAAAATGTCCAGAAATAACTCATTTCTGCCAATGGTTTTAATCTTCCACTCCAACCAGTTATTCATTGGTTAATCGGCATTTTGCCAAAGAGGCTTCAGGAGACAGGCGGCTTTGCTCATCTGAGAATCCCTGTGATTTGGCTCTGTTGGACTTCCTGTCCTTGCAGACCTTGTCTTTTTCTCTTCAAATAATAGAAGAAGTCTGGTTTTCAGTGCTAACCTCAGTGCAGTTCACTGGCTTGGGGCTACTCAGTGGAACGAGGAAAGGAATTTGGGTCCGTAGCAGTTGGCATTTTCATTGGCATGACCCCAAGATCTTCAGGGTGTGGGAGCAAGAAGCAAGACAGAATCGGGGGAGGGTGAAGGATGCTGACACTCGTGGGGGTGGTCCATGTCAGATCTAAAGAGTTTGTCCCCTAAGGTCCCCAACATCTTGGGGACTCAGGGGCAGGGCCACCATGTAGGGTTGTGTAGGTTATGCAAAGGATACCCAGTCAAATGGATGAGCAGTGGATGAGTTTTAGCCTGTGTTCCATCTGCCACGCCCCGGTGCTGGGCTGCATTCATCCAGAGCTGGGGTTGGCAAACGATGGCCCATGAGTCAAATCAGGTCCACCACCTGGTTTTGTAAATAAAAATATTTTGGAATACAGTCAGGCCCATTTGTTGATGTTTTGTCTATGGCTGCTTTTGTGCTACAGTGGCACCATTGAGTAGTTGTCAAAGAGACCCCATAGTTCGTAAAGCCTAAAATATTTACTATCCGACCCTTGATAGAAAAAGTTTGCAGATAACTGATCTAGAGGTGGGGACACCTTTTTCTAATTTGCAAAAGGGTCTGTCTTCCTGCCAAGTCAGAGCTGTATCTTAAAGGTAGGGCTGTCTCTAATTTGCACAGAGCTGCCTTATGGGTTAACAAGGCCCCGAGGAGGAGATCCCAGCCACGCCCCTGAAGGTGGGAGCCTCCGGGGAGCCGGGCTCACATGGTCTCACCCCTGCCCACCGCAGGCTGTTTCTGGACTCTGGAGCTGGCTCCAGGCAGTAGAAGGCTCGTTGCTCAGAGAGGCTGTTTGGGGAGCCAGGGGCTGGTCGCAGCAGCTCCCAGAGGTAAAACAAATGCTTTCCTTGTTCCTTTTCCAAATAACCGTAAAAGAGAAGGTTTGTTTTTGGATCTTTGTCACTGGCCACTCCATAAAGAAATGCAAACTGTCTCATGACTTATCATCAACCACTTGTTTACACAGCAGGGCTGATTGACACGGTTTATTTTTCTGTGGTTTTCTTCTAATCTAAAGTGAAACATGAACTGGAGAATTCATGGAGTTCCTTTCACCTTTTGCAACCCAGAACCTGCAAGAGAGGTGCTGTTGGTCCTCTTTGTTGCCCTGTGACTGTTTTCACATGTGTGAATATTCTATGTCTTACTTAGGTCTGGGAGCAGCCACCTGAAAGGTCTGGCCAGCTATACCTGAAAACCTGCAGGCTCCCTCGCCCTCCCCAGGGAATCAATGGGCAAAACAGGACCGATGATTTGTAGAACATAAAGCTGGGAGGGAACTCAGAATTATCCTGTCTTGTGGCAGCTCTGGAGTCCCTTCATTAGGCAGAAGGGAGTGGACCCGGTGGGGTGCAGCGGCTTTCCCAAGGCCTCAGAGGACTTGGGGATACTTCCTCTGGTTGACCCTCTGTGGGCAGGCTTTAGAGTCCAGGTAGAAGAACCTGGTGGCAAGAAAGAGTGCCCGTGGTGGTCCAGATCCCAGGGAGCGGGAGCCTGGTGGGAATTATGGTGCCAACACCTTCAGTACACCCCACACATGGTCCTTTACAGAGCTCTTTGCAGTCATGATCCCACTTGGTCCTCCCCCTATCCTCTGAGGTCACCACTGTTTCCCTGTATTCCATCACTTGTTGTATATGGTTTAAAGATCATACTAAAATGATCTGTCTGGATGGGATGGAATGAGAAATCTAATAGCCTTTACATGTTAAAAGGACAATACAATGGGTACCTTTTGCTTTTTGTTTTTTGGAAAAAAAGCAAACAAATAAAAACTTCCAATCTTGTTAACTGTGACATAACCTATTTTTTTTAAAAAAAAATTTGACTACATAAAATCAGAACAGGAATGTCCTGGGTAAAGCAAAGGACATGAGGACAGACCTGGGAATCTGCCATGGGAGGAGCCTGAATCAGGGATGAGGAGGCTGCCCTTAGATGACTGTGGCTCAGGGGACTGTATCACCTGGGACGTCAAGTCCAGAGCTGTTAGTTGCCCCTCCTTGGAGGAGAGAGACATCAAGAGGGATGGGATCCCAAACCCCCAAAGCATTGCCAGGGCTCTACCAGTGGCTGCAGCCACTCTTACCAGACCCCAGGAGACATGTTCCTTCCCTTCCTTCCTCCTGGTCTTGTGCCACCAGCCTATGGCCCACATCCTCTTGGAGGTCGTAGGAGCCCTAGAACTTGGCCTGGGTGTATTGTGCAGGACATATACAATCCCAAGGTCTGTTTGAAGTCTGCTTTCCTGAGGACTTCATGCCGCGTTGCCACCTGCCTCCCACACATTAACTGGACTCACAGAGACCCTGCGCAGCTATGGCAATCTTTTGTGGGAGGATGGTTGCCTCTTTCATTTAGCATCTTCCCGTAAGTAAGATACATCAACTGGCCTTACCCAGCAAGTGAATTAATTCCTCCAAAGTAAGCTGGGGAGTGTCATTGCTCTTAGGACACACTGAGCTGAGTTTGTGTGTGTGCATGTGACCTCCTCATGAGAGCCTGCTTAGCCCTCTCTGCCTTCACTGAGTGCATTTGCATGCAGCAAGCAGCACGAGATGTTGCAGTAGACACGAGGCTGGGTTTGAGGTCTGGGACAGAGTGAGAACACTGGGATCTCTCTTATTCTGTGAGTCCCAGCATTGGAAAAGGCTCTGAGTTATTTGGGGAGGTCTGGTTGGGCTCCTGCCTTAGGATTTGATGTTCTGTAAAGTCCTGTCCCTGCTCAGAGATCTGCGATTCAGGCCAAGAAGAAGAGAACAAAATTTTCTTACATTCCAGTGGTCTATGAAATTGACAATCAGAGGAAATCAAACTCTGTCCTAGGAAGTTCCTCTCCGGTCTGTATCTTCAATCAGAAGCAATTCTGGAAGGACGGTTTGTTTACGCAGAGCCAGCAGTTGAGTAGGCCCTCGATTTCTCCTCCCCTACACACTCTTCTCTGTTCCTGTTGGTGAATCATCTGATTTTGGCAGAGACCACTTTTATCAGGGCTCCACAGCACCAGAGCTTTAGTCTCTGGAGTCCAAGAGATAGGTTTGTAGTTCTGTTCCTTCTTATAAGGAAGGAACCCACTCCTTGGGTTGTACCAGCTGGAAGAAGGAGCCTCCCAGGAATTGCCTGAAATCAGAGCTGAGCATTCCAATGTTACACTCTGTGCTGGGAGGGCCAGGTGTGAACACTGGTGGAGGGTGGGAGAGATCAAAATACATCCCAGCCTTTCCAAGGTGGCATGGGTGTGTCCTAGGCACTGGGGTCCTGCTCTACGGAGATTAGCCTAGGCCCAGACAGTTTTACCCGATGAACCTGTGCTTTTCTCCCCCTGCAAAGGTGCTGCTGATGGGTGAGCAGTCTTTTCACATTCCCACTTGAAGCACTGTCTCTGCAGCTTCCCTCCTTTCTCAGGCCTTTTCTTCTTCAGGAAGTTTCCCTTTCCATCCAAAGCCCTCACCTGTCTGAGCCCTCACCTGTCTGAGTGCCCAAGGTGGTGATGGGCAGCATGGGACTAGCCCAGCTTTGCTCCCAGACTTTTCCTACACAAGGCCTCCTCTCTCATAAGTAACTTCAATCTGTAAGCTTGGTCAGTTTTGGGGAAACAAAGGACTCGGACCCAGGAGCTTACCCAGGTAGGCGGGGCTCAGGAGTGAGGTTCTGTATACAAACACAAACACCTCACCGAGAGCACTGACTCGGCATGCTGAGTGCCCCGAAGTGTGGCACGGGCCAGGTCCCAGCTGCTCAGTGGATGGGTCTCTGCTCTTCCCAACTCCCCAGGGTCTTCTGTGTTGCCATGAGTGTGACCGAAAGTTCTAGGTCCCAGGGCTGCATCTTTGTTAACATCGTTAGTATTTTCAAAAGATGATTTATAGTGATACCTGTTCATCTTTTCCCTCCAATAACCCAAAGCCACGACCACAGTTGTTTCTACCCTGCTTCCCTTTATCCTCTAGGCCTTTGGGGGATGGCCAGAGTTTCCCGAGGCTCAGAGGGCCTTTGGGCAGAAGGAGGCAAAGGGCTCATGGAGAATGCAGGGGCTGGGGCATTTGTCTTTCAACCAACCACATAAGTGGTTTTAATATTTAATCCCCGGATTGTATTTTCTTGTGCTAGTGGACATCACCAAACATCTTTGAAAGCAAGAGCAAGATAATACCAATCTCATGCTATTTGATGTGAAGATTTTTCTCCTTCTTTCCTTGGTTTCAATGTCTTCTACCTTGGATACTGTCTGTGTAATTGAAAGACATTTGACTGATAAAAAAATATTTCTCTGTGGAGCCCAGAAGCGTGAGTTCAAAGATAGTCTTTGCCAAGAGTATATAACTATACCTGCTTAATGGCTGGCACATTTGACAAGCTCTTAGTGGTCTTACTTGTAGAAGGACCCATCAGTCCAAAAAAAGATGAAAAAGATTTAACTTGGAAAACACTCATTTGGGTTCTCACTCAGAGCACGGGAGGGTACCAGGCCATGTTGCTCAGGGAAAGTATGATTCTGGGGGGACTAGTAATGGTCCTCAAACCTCTCATGGGGAAGAAGGACAGGAAATAGAACATGTAGCCCCAGAAGGCAGGGGTAGGACTGATAAGAGACTCAAGAGAGGCAGATATGAGGCCAAGAGAAAGCAGAAATTTCCAGCAGTCCAAGGGCAGTGTTGCCTCCAGTACTGGGGAAAGATAACAGAGACTGGGGCGGGGGGACATTCATCAGTGATATTGCAAAGAGTTTTTTCTATAATGCAAGAGACCTAAGAAGCCAAACGTGCAATAAAAACATGCAATCTGGTGACCCTTAATCAAATCACACACACACACAAGCCTAAAAAAAACCTGGTCTTAAAATGTTTAATGGCATTATTCATCTTCGGTGCAAACATAATGAGGTGGGAGGATGGAGGAAAGAATGGTACACACTTAGAAGTTTGTAAGACACTTGATTATCATGTATCTTGTAAAAGAAGTAATGATCTTGCATCCAAGATGAGAGTAGTACTGGCAATCTTGGTCAGGACGTGGTCCTCTTTCCCAGCTCAAAGGAGAAGAGCTCCTGCTGAAATAAAGTCAAGTCAGTCCTGATGGGTCCTGAAGGGAAAGGTCCACAGGACAGGCCCCTCGGGAGACAAGGAGAGCTGGCTCAGGTCCCCTCTCTACCTACCACCTGCACTCACCTGTTCCAAACGCATGCAATGGCAACTGGCAAAAGGAAGCTCCCAGGGCCTCCCTCATTGCCTGGCAACCCTCAGAGGCCGTCAGACGTCCTCCTTCGCTCCCCAACCCCACCCCTGCCGTGTGTCTCTTCATCTCTTTGAGACCATGCTGGCTGCTGGGTTGCAGTCCCACCCTATTGCTCCTACACAAAGGGCGCACTCAGGCAACCTAACAACAAAACAACTCGAAGGGAGACCAGCTGTACTTAAAAATAAACATCCCAAGCACATTAATCTGCTGAGGGTTTTTATGAGGGGAAGCATAAAATTTCAAATAAAGGGCTAATGGGAAATATGTCCGAAATGTTGGAATCAGTGATGCTGTACAGTAGGGAACTGCCCAGCTAGGTTCATAAAACAAAATGTAACTAACAACTGATTCCGTTTTAAGACTCCGGCCCTCTCACTCCCACACCTGAGTTGTATATTTTATCTGAAGGGCTGTTTCATGTTCCAGAATCAGCTCTGTTTGCAAGCGAGCTGTCACGATTTTATGGTCTCAACTTTAAAGAGCAGGACATTTCTTTCCTGGAGAAGAAGGCTAATAGGAGGTAAAATGCAGGGATTATGGGCTCTCCCACAAATCCAGGCTAGCAGATGCGCCTCTTGCTGTAATCAAAATGAATGTTTTCTTTGGCCCCAACTAGGAAGGGCCCTTTCAAACATCCCTGGGACCAGGAGACATGTGCCAGGCCAGAAAGCAGATTGGAAGCAGACGGTGAGCGAAGCAGGTGTCTAGCTCTTTGCTGTACCTGCTCCTTCCCCCATTCGGGACAGGTAATTAAAAAAAATGATAGGTGATTTTCTTTTTGTTAAGTGAGAGATGGGAGATGGCATATGGTTAGCATTGCTCCCTGCCCTGGCCTTCACCTCCACTCACGATCTGCTTTCTTCCTCCTTTGGGGCGACGCTGAGCTCTGTTTTGCAATCTTTTCCTCTTTCACTTTGTCCCAGGCCAGTCTGGGCCGAAGGAGAGGATCCTCTCCCCATAAATATGAGCCTCTGGATCAGTGAAAAGAGCTTGGCTTGGGGACTTAGGATGGGTTCAAATATATCCGTGCTCTGCCACTTACCAGCTTTGTTTGACCTCAGGCAAGTCATTTATCTTCTGTTTTATCATCACCAACATCACAGGCTCTCGGTGGACATCCCACGAGGTGGCCCAGGTGTAGGCAGCGGCTTGGGCAGGGTCAGGCTGTGGAGGTTCATAGTCCTGGCTCTGCCACTTAGTTGTTGATCAGGAAGAAATACTTTCCCCTCTCTGACCCTCAGTTTTCTCATCTATAAAATGAGAATAATAACCCCTCCTAGGGATGTTAAGAGGCTTAAGGAAATATGCACAGAAAGTCCGTAGTAGAGTGTGAGCCAGAAGGTGGGACTCAGTGAAACTTTACTATGCTTGCCATGATTTAACCAGAGATCAGGAGGTTTTGCAGTCTGACTCTCCCAAATGCCACGTGGCTAAAGTCCAAAAAAGGCAGACTGAGCACTCCACACCCTCCTTACCTTGATGCTGATGGAGCGCTTATTCATTCCACTTCCAGCCCATCTTCGAGCCTTGGCTGGCTACTCACTTTCTGGCCAGCTCCTATGCCCTGAGCTCATCCCATGAGCTTGTTTTGCCAAGTTTGAGTGACCCTCACCACTGTCTAAGACTTGGCTTGGATTCCCCATAGCCTACTCAGCCCCTGGATGCCTTAGACAGGGTCTCCCGTGTTAGCTCCATTCCTCGCTTCCCGAATACCAGCTCTGGTCTGCTCAGCCTGGGGTCAACTTCAATAAGTGATTAATAAATGAGAATAAATGATTAACTATAGCTTTTCCTTCCACTCCTTCTCTGGGGTCCAAACCCTACTTTCATCACTGGCTCTGCTCACTCCAGTTGACATCAAGACCGAACAAAACAAACGAAACCAACACACTGGCTAACAGCAGAGGGAAGAATGATGGCACCAAAGCAGTGCCTGTGGCATGAATTCCGTGCCCTGCTCCCTTCGTCTCAGTGGATCACCCTCCGCTATGCCAAAGTTGACTCTTCTTGTCCTCTCTGCCCACACTGCCTGCCCTGTGCTAGCTCCTGTAGCTCTTTAGTTTTTCTTGACGTTTTAGGCACCATCTCCTGAGTGAAACTGGATTAGTGGAGGGTAGGTGTCACAGCCTAAACTTCCTTGTTCCCCTGTATGTCCCATCACAGAGCAGGACCTTAATACAGACTAAAGGGAGGAAGCCCAGGCCACGAGGAGAGGCCGTGTTGGAGGTGCTCAGACCAGCAGCTGCAGTAGAGGTCCTAGCCTCCTCCACTGCAGGACGTAAGGGACCCTCCGGGATGTCTCCTGCCCCAGCCACTGCCTGACCAACTGCAGGAGGGACCCGGATGAGAATCACCTGGCTGCGTCCAGTCAACCCCTGAAAGCATGAGGAACAATCATAATAAATGATCATCATTTAGTATGCTCAGGTTGGGGTGGCTTGTTAAGCAGCAATAGGTATCTGGATCACGAATCACTTCAGCAGCTCTTTGGCTGTTGGCATAGTCATGCTAGCCACAAGCCATGCCCCTTGGAGAGGCTTAAAGTGCCACCTCCAGCTGGTGGTGGGCAGCGAGTGGCTCCAAATTGCAGCAGCTCTTCTGCTCCGACCTGCGGGCCAGACCTCAGGACTGACAGAGACCTTGGGCTATGGAATTCCTCTGGCTGGACCCCTGGCCTGGGGAGGTGTTGACTGCCTAGCCCTTGTGGGTGACCCACCCTTCCTTCTCAGACAGAGCTGGGAAGATATGCAGGGCCAGCTGTGTGCTTTGGAAGCCTGCTTCTCTGGTTCTTCAGCTCTCTCCCCGATGTGGGAGTATAGGATTAACCTCCAGTTTCACACCCTGGAACTCCAAGTACCATACAAGTTTCAGTGTTTTTCAGGTGCAAGTTCTTTATTTGGCTTTTAGCAAATGAGTACAATAACAAGCTAGAATATGCAGGTCCTTGGGGGGTGAATCTGGGAACTACAGAGTAAAGGGGTTTCCAGTTACCCTCTGGCTTGTGCTCAAAGGCCTCACTCTCCCTGAAGAATGGGTGTGAAGCCTCAAGCTACGCAATGGTCTGGGAATGGAGACTTGGAAGGGAGGACCGAGGCGCCCAGAACAGCAATACATGCCTTTGGCGAGCAAGCAGGTGGCCAGACCGAAAGGAAGGGCGGGAGGCTGCAGGGAGGGTGTGTGATAAGCACGGCATACTCTTTCAAGAGGCATCGGCCAGCAGCTATTGGGCTGCCCTCATCTGTCAGCTCTGCTGTGGACTGAATGCGTGTGTCTTCCCCAAATTCGTACGCTGATGCCCCAATTCCCAATATTATGCTATTTGGTGGTGGGGCCTTTGGGAGGTAATTAGGTTTAGACGAAGTCATGAGGGTGGAGCTTCCATGATGGGATTAGCACATTTGTAGAAGAGGAAGAGACCAGAGCATGCTCTCTCTGCCGTGTGAGGCTACGACAAGGAGGTGGCCATCTGCAAACCAGAAAGAGAGGCCTCACCACCTCACCAGACACCAAATCTGCCAGCACCTTGACCTGGGACTTCCCCCACTCCAGAACTATGATAAATACATGTTTGTTGTCTAAACCACCCAGTTTATGCATTTTCTTATAGCAGCCCAAGCTGATTAAGATAAGCCCTAAGACCTTATTTTTACTTCGTCTTATAGGCCTGGAGGAGCCTAAGTGATCATCTCCTTCATCCTGACCCTCTTACAGGTGACAACCCTCATGGCTTGGAGGCTTGCCCAAGGTCACACGTCTGGTAGGAGGCAGAACTCCCTCCACAATTTATGCGGCCTCCACAAAGCCTTGGCTCTCAAATCAGGAAGACACTGGCTTTCACTGGTCACCAAGTCCATCCACACAGAGCACGGTAGAGAGCAGAGACAATTGCCCAGCAGGTAATCACCAAAAAACCCCATGGAGAAAAGAGGGAAGTTCTTGGCAGGGATTTGTTTTCTACAGGGATTGGAAATTCCTGGATGTGTGCTTGGGATTCTCAGGCCACTTAGTAGAGATGTAGCCAGAGACATAAATAGCGATGCCCTATGTAGCAGAGCCCAGTTCTCTTCTAGCTTTTGAATTCACAAGAAGCCCAGTTTTAGTGGCTCCATAGACACACTACTTAAGTTCAAGTTCTGACTCTGATACTACTAGCTGTGTGACCTTGGGCAAGCTACTTATCATCTCCATGCCTCGGTTTCCTCACCTGTAAAATGAATAATAGTAGTACCTCCCTCATGGGATTGTTGTAAGGTTTTTCTCTCTCTCTCTCTCTTTCTATCTCAGAGTCCCGGTTATTAATTGCAGTGTTTTTATTTGCCATTATTTTTACCTGAATTTTAGTTTTCATTGTAACCACCGTTGGAGAGCATACGGCCTGCAGAGAGTACACATACATTTTATTTTGTCAGCATGGTGTTTAACACAAATCTGAATTTGAATGTGTCTGATGGGGCCCATATTCTCCAGTTTGCCAGAGTTGACACTTACACGTCACACATTTATATTACCAGCCAGGCCCGCATAGGCCCTTTTTTTGTAGATTTGTAACTTCTGGTTTATTAGGGAGATAAATAGGACAGAAGAGGATATAGTGCCCATGGGTGCAAGGGTCTCCAGTAAGGGAGTGATGCCCGAAGCCAATGAAGCCGTTTTTGCAGTGCACCACAGTGGGGGTGAAGCCACATCCCTTCGTCTTCTGCGGCTGCACCCAGTGCCCACAGCAGGAATGATGGAAGCCAGAGAGTCTGCCGCAGTGACTGCCTGTGTGAAGAAGCTCACATGTGTGCGCACCCACATTCACACACGTGCTCACGTGCTTACGCAGATGCACCCCGGTTCAGAGCTGCAGCATGCTTGCTGTGTGACTTCTTCAGCAGCCCCTTCTGATCTCTCAGTGGTGCGGGTGGCCCTGCTCCTGCCAGGGGCTGTACATTGTGGCACTTGTTCTTGCAGGGCAGTCACAAGCTCCAGGTGCAGAGCTCTGGGGCTGAAGCTTCCCACTGATGAATAGCCCTCTGTGAGCACTTTCTCTTTGCTCTGTTTTCCTCTCACGGTGGTTGTCTCCAGATTTCAGTAGGATGGAAACGCTATTTCAAAACTTGCCACAGTAGCTGGGAAGTGAACAGTCAGGAAGCTGTGGGCTTCAAAGCCCTTTGTCTTTATTGCTAGCTCTGAGCAGCGGCATAGGCTCTTTCCTTTCCTCAGACGTGTCTCTTCCATAAGAATTTTGTAAAAGGCCTTGCCTTTTAGTTGGCAGGATTACCCTCATCTCTGATACCTCTTTTGCATTTGTCTCTCCCATGTGCTCAAAACTCTCCATACTGATGGTCAACGGGACCTACTGTCTTTCCCCAAGTGCCTCCAAAAGTGGCCTCTTCCCCAACCAACCCACACACGTTCTTTTCCTTTAAGGCAATAGAGCGCAGCTAGGTATCTAGTACACAAAACTCACGTTAGGCAGAAGAGACAGATGGCCTACCTTACTCATCCTGAGGGTCCTTATAATGTTTAGAGATTGATCAATGAAATGATTCCTAATTGGAGGTGTTTTTGATGGCAGAACCAAGTACAGTTGACCCTTGAACAATGCCAGGGTTAGGGGCACCAACCCCCCATGCAGCTGAAAATCAACAAAATATTTGGCTCCCCCAAATCTCAACTACTGTTAAGTATGAAATGTCCAGTTTCCATAAGTACTAAATTTGACAGTTGATATATCTGATATTTCACTTTGACACTTCTTGTTTTATTTTTATTGGGAAGGTACATCCTCATTCTTTCAAACACATTTTTTGTGATTATCTTTCAAAAACATTTTTAGACTAATTTTTGTGAAACTGTAGATAAGTCAAAAATTTTTGTTATTTTAACATATGAGTTTCATTGTGGAACCAATGCTGTGCAGACAGCTCAAAATATCAACAAAGTATTTGGGAAGGATGTGGCTAATGAACGCACAGTACATCGATGGTTTGAGAAGTTCCACTCTGGTGATTTTAATCTTGAAAATGAGCCATGTGGGTGACCTGAGACCAAGGTGGATAATGATGAGCTGAAAGACATAGTGGAAGCGAATGCATCTCAACTACGCATGAATTAGCAGCGAGGTTCGATGTTACCATTCCAACAACATCGGACCATCTGAAACAAATTGGCAAGGTAAAGAAGCTGAATAGATGGGTACCGCATGAATTAAATGAGTGTCAGAAGAAAAATCATTTCAAAGCTTGCCTTTCTTTGCTGTCATGAAGTAAAGGCAAACTATTTCTACACCGTATTGTTACACATGATGAAAAATGGATTCTTTTTGACAACTGCAAGCATTAGGCACAACGGTTGGATAAAGATGAAGTGCCAAAACACAGTCCAAAACCGAATATTCATCAAAAAAAGCTAATGGTGTCTGTTTGGTGATCCAGTGCTGGTGTTATCCACTACAGCTTCATGAAACCTGCTCAATCGATTACAGTGGATGTCTACTGCAACCAATTGGACAAAGTGATGAGGATGCTTGTGATTAAGCAGCCGAGATTGGTCAACAGAGAGGCCAATCCTCTTGCAAGACAATGCTCGACTGTATGTTGCACAAACAACGCTGCTCAAACTACAAAGGCTGGACTTGGAAACTCTCTGTCCTCCACCATATTCACCAGACCTTGCACCAAGTGACTACCACTTCTTCCTGGTTTGGGACCACTTCTGGAAAAATATTCAATTCTCAACAAGCTGTGCAAAACACTTTTTGTGATTTCATTGACACTCACTCTCCAGGCTTCTTTGCTGCTGGCATAAACAAGCTACCATTAAAATGGGAAAACTGTGTTGCAGGCACATACTTTGATAAATTGTACTGCTTCTTGTTTGAGATATAATAAACTTTTGATTCAGAATTGGACCTTTCATAGTGAATGACCTAATAAACTAGCTTACTGTTGACAAAAAGCCTTACCGGTAACATAAACAGTCAATTAACATATGTTTGTATGTTATATGTATTATATACTGTAGTCTTACAATAAAGTAAGATAGAGAAAAGAAAATATTTAGTAAATCATAAGAAAGAGAAAATACATTTGCAGTACTATATTGTTTTTATCGATACCATAAGTTTACATACTCTGTTTACAAGATGAATTGTCTGTTTACAAAATGAATTGTCTGTCTGCAATGGCGGGCAACCGCAGCTGCAGACCTCAATCTATGGTACATATCAAACAATTCAACTTTTTCTTGTAACATCATGACTTTTCTCTGCTTTTTGGGAGCACTTCCAGCATCACTAGTGGCACTTGGTATGGGTCCCACAGTGTTATTCAAGTTTATGGTGTTGCACTAAACATGATGAAAAATGCTCTAGAACCCTGAGAGAGCACTTTTTACTGCGATATGCAATTTACCAGAGAGACGAACTGCTCACGCAGAGATGGTCAACATCACGCAGGCATTTTAAGCAGATACTCCCAGTGCTTGAGCTCCCTGCAAGAGCAACAGGAGATGGCTATGAAACTATTACAGGAGTACAGAGTGCACTACAGGTAATTTACGCAGCTATGATCTGATATTGCTTCTTTACCTTTGTTTACATTTTTCTTGACTGCAAATTGTGCCATGTATAGTCTGTAAGAATTTGTGGGCATAAGCTTTGATAAATTTTAACTTTTAACAAGAAACTTACATATCTTCTATGGTACTAAATGATAAAAGAGAATAGTATCTTTATATAGTTTACACATTCATGACATACCTAACTTTTTCTTAATATTTTTGATATTTCTAGGCTATGCAGTTTGTTTGTGAGTTTTTTCAAATTGTTGCTAATCTCCAAAAAGCTTTCCAATATATTTATTGAAACACATTCATAGATAAGTGGACCTGTGTAGTTCAAACCCGTGTTGTTCAAGGGTCAACTGTAAAGTAAGAAATGTAGGCAGAGTAGATGTAGGGGATGGGAGTGGAGGATGGGGGAGCTATAATCACAACTGGTCTTGAGTTGCTGTAACACTTTCTAGAACCGTCTAGAACTCAAAGGCCACTCATACTGTGGCCAAACTTTGCTAATCTTCCCTCTGTCCTGAAAGCTTCTTTGGCTAGACTTGGGCTGGCTTCAGGGGAGAAAACTGGCGGTCCCTTGGAAGCCTCACTTTGGCGTGACAGTTGTACTGCCAGGAAGACCCATTATGCAGAGGCAGGCGTCCTGTTTCCCGAGGGATGCAGGAGCCCTCTCCCATCTCCCTTGCCCAGCTGGGGCAAACCAAGTCCAGTGAGAGCAGAGATGTCCTTTGTTCAACTTGGGGACCGGGCAGCTGGATTTAATCTAAGTAGGTTGAGGGAGGGTGTTGTGCATGGTCTTGGGCTTACCCGGAATAAGCTTTAATTTCACACCAGTATTCTCAATCCCACACCACTAAATCAGCATCAAGCATATTCTATTACTTATTTTCGATAATGCATGCACATGATATAAAATCCCAAGGGCACATAAAGGTATGAAGTGAAAAGCAAGTCTCCCTTTCAGCCCCTTCTCCCAATTTCTTTCTCCAAAGGCAACCTGTGTTAGTAGTTTCTTATATGAACTTCTGGAAGAAGTCTCTGCATGTCCAAGCACATATATTCTATTTTTTCTAAATAAGTGGTAGCATTGTATACAGAAACTCTGTGTCTGTATTTCATGTCACATATCTGAGATACCATTCCATATTAGGACATTCAGAACTGCCTAAATATAGTTACAGTGCTATAATATTTCAATGCATTGATATAAATTTATAAATAAATTTTATTTAATTAGTTCTCTATTGATGTACATTTGGGTTGTTTCCAATCTTTTGCTTTTACAAGAACAATGCTGCAATAGATATCATGTATCACAAACATGTAGGATAAATACCTAGAAGTGGATTTGCTGGGCCAAAAGTTATTACCTTAGGAATTTTGATATTTATTGCCTAACTTTCCTCCATAAAACTTGAGCCACCTCCCCGGCAATGCATGAAAATGTCAATTTGCCTATAGCTGCACCAACACAGTATGTAGGAAAACAGTGTGGTGACAAGTTTTTCAACTTTTGCCAATCTGATAGGTACATAATGATAGTTCATTGCAGTTTTAATTTTGATATTCACATAATGAACCAGGGTTTTGCATCTTTCTTACATATTTATGTGTGTATCTGAATTTATTTTTCCATGCACTGTCTGTTCATACCCTCTTCCCATTTTCCTATTGGATTGTCGCTCTTTTTTCTACTGATTTGTTGGGACTTATTGGAAGAGAGGGGGACGTTCCCTTCCCCGTGCTTTGTATTTCCAAGTGTATTGTCCTCTTCTTGAGCCTCTTCCCCTCCCTCACTTGGATTGGCAGGTTTGGGAGGAGAAAGTGTGTGTGCCCAGCTCAGCCCCTTCCCTCTCCCCCTACCCTGGAATCTGCCTGCAGAGAACGTGCGCTCTTGGCGGTTCTTGGCTGTGCCTAAGCTCAGTGGGTAAAAAACCCTGCTACCTCTGCCAGGCGGGGCCTTCAGTCTTCTAGAGCTGCCTGTGACTTGGTGGGCAGATCTGCCTCATTCTGGGATCCAGTATTAGGAGGACTGTTTACGCCACGCAGTTGCATTCCTCAGTGGCTCTGTCAGTAATAAAGCTGAATTTTGGAGCCCGATTTGCCTACTCCTTTGTTGGCAGGAAATTATGGCAGGAAAAGGGATGCTATTTATCGGACCCCTCCAACCCCAAATGAGCTTTAGAAGTATTAAAGAAATTAATCTTTTACCTGTGATGTAAATTCCAAATATTTTTCCAGGTTTTCATTTGTTTTTTGGTGTTTTTCTTCTTTATATGGAAATCTAGTCAACTTGATCAATTTTATACTTTATGGCTATTGAGATTTTGTGCTGTGTTTAGAAAAGATCTTCCTTGCTGCTAGATTATAAAATGCATTGCATGCGTTTTCTTCAGATAAGTACCTGGTTTCATGTTCCATGTTTAAATGCTTGTGAGGTCCTTCCTGGCATGGCATGCTACTACTGGGAGTCTGGACTGACCCTGAGGGAATGGGACTTGAGGAGGTGGCACAAAAAGGAAGGACATGGGAACACAGGGCACGTGTCTTTTCTTGGGCTGGTGCTGTTTGGTGATGTGCTGTTTGGTGAGGCGCAGGCTTCTAGGGTTGCCTGAGCACTTCAGCAGCCCCAGCAGGGAAGGAGGAAAAGCAAAGTCCAGGTAGTCTCCCTCTGTGACCCAGAAAGGGAGAGGGCTCTCTTAACAAACTCTGCGAGTTGGGTGCTAGCAGGGCCAGAGCCCAGATTCCTAACAGGAAGATCAGGGCTTGTTTTTCGGACTCAGTGGCGTCTAAGTCCAGCTTGGTTCCAGCTGAATCGGAAGGCTCAGGGGACAACATGCCCAGCTCCGAGGCGGATGGGGCCGCTGTTGCAAGGCCCTGCTATATGGCCTGGGCCTGGCCAAGCTCAAGCTCCTGATGTGGACACTGGCCCTGCTGAGATACCCAGAAAACCAAGGCAGGGCTGCAACCATGGCCTCCAAGAGAAAAGTGGCAATTTGCCTTCCCTCTTCTCAGTAAAATCAACAACAGGCTGCAAACATGGGATCACTTAGAGACCAAAGTCTTCCTGCATCGGGTACTTGTTACTCTCTAAGTTCCTTTCACATGTTATAAAGGAACATGCCTTCAGGGGAGCGGCTGTGTGCTTCTCTCCTCTCAGCCCTTTGAGACTCAGCAGGCTGAAGACCAGATTGAAGAGTGGCTCAGTTTCTTACCACCTGTCTGCCATCAGTGCCTCCCTCTTCCCACCAGCCCATCTTGGAACAAGAAAATTATCCCTCACTTTTTGTTTTTCATAAATATAATTAAACACTGAGAAGTTCTTTGGTTCTCTGATCTTTTTTTGTGAATTGTTATGGGTCTGGATGAAGGTGAGAATGCTTTATTATAGGTGTTCATGTGCTATATGTATATTTAAATTTTATGTATTAAAACTTATACTGTCTTTTCCAAGTGCTGTGACCAATTCTATGTGACCTTTGGTTGTTGTTTCTTCCTAGCCATCTTCCCTTTCTTCTCAGATAGCCCTGAACAGTCTCCACTGAGGCCTCCACATACAGTTGTACAGGCTGTGCACTGCACAATTCTAAGGAATTCCATTGATTTTATAATCTATAGGCCGAAAGGTACCCCAGGAGTTGAGGATTATGGCAGCCTTGCCTCCATCCATAGTGTGGTCACAATTTACATAGGCAATTCTAATTCCTTTGTATAATTAGTGACTCATATGTTATATCCCAGAGCCACATGGAAATATTTTTTGGGTTACCTGCTGTTCTGTATTATCCATGCTTAACTCTCCCACTAATGCATGTGATTAAGAGTTACTGCTGGCCGGGCGCGGTGGCTCAAGCCTGTAATCCTAGCACTCTGGGAGGCCGAGGTGGGTGGATCGTTCTGAGCTCAGGAGTTCGAGACCAGCCTGAGCAAGAGCGAGACCCCATCTCTACCAAAAATAGAAAGAAAATTAATTGGACAGCTAAAAATATATATAGAGAAAAAATTAGCTGGGCGTGGTGGCACATGCCTGTAGTCCCAGCCAGTCGGGAGGCTAAGACAGTAGGATTGCTCGAGCCCAGGAGTTCGAGGTTGCTGTGAGCTAGGCTGACGCCATGGCACTCGCCCCAGGTAAGAGAGTGAGACTCTGTCTCAAAAAAAAAAAAAAAAAGAGTTACTGCCACTCTCTCAGTTGAGCTGAATCAAAGGGATAAGAGGAAAATGTCAGGTTAAACCGATCCACATGAAGGCGTGAGTGACTGATATGCCACCTGAGCCCTGGTGAAATGGGGACTGATATTCCATTTCAGGGAGGGATATTATTCACTGAAAGGAAGATTTCAGTTGTAAAATTACAACTAGGTGGGCAGAGGAGGGGGAAGAATTTTTGTCAGAGTGGGAGAAAGATTTGTGGACAGAGTTTTCTAAGGCCCTCATTCTTCTCCGCAGAGGCAGAAAAGGCCAGAGAATTGTTCTTGGTGGCTTTGACTGATGGGGGTTACAGATATAAGGCTTAAAGTCCATCGGTCAAACAGTCCAGATTGGAGCAATGGATACCAAGAAGCAGGAACCATTTAGAATTCTCTCTGGCGGTAGGGGCACCCACCCAGGGCCCAGTGCCCAGTGGCAGCAGGGACTGAGTTGAGTGTCCAGTGGCATGGTGGGGAATATTCTGTGGCATGTTCCGCCTCACTGCCCTGGGTTCCAGCCTGTTTCCTAGTCCTGATTGTCTAGATTTCCTGTGGATCCTGTGAACTACCTGACTGATATCCTTCCTACCAATTCCATTCCTTGTTAGAGTTACCAGAGTTTGCTTCTGTTGTTTGCAACAAAGGCCTGACATCTTACTGAAGTCAGAGTGATTCTCCCTGTTGAGCAGTGGTGTGCTCACAAACCATCTCTTTGGGGGCGGGGAAGAAAACCGTCATTCGTGGCATTTGGAGTTTGCCAATTTCCATGGTATAAATACTCCTTTCCTGATCAATTTCAAAACAACAACTTTTAAACACCTGCCTAGCAAGATTCTTGAATATTCAACAACTGGCTGTCGGGAGCCACCAGGAGCCGACTGCAGCATAGGAGTGCTAAGTATCAGAACCAGATGGTCCAGCTTCGGGACAGGAACGTGGCCTCTACAGCCAAGGTTATGGATCTGCCAGCTCTGACTATATGGAGGGCAAGGAGGGCGGTGGCGAGCAGTAGTCAGTTGGTGAACAGTGGTGTTAGAGCAGAGTTAAGGTCCAGATTGCCATGAACCCCCCAGGCCAGGAAGAGACCCTTTCCAGTGCGGTAGGGAAGATATCTGTCTTTGCCTTAAACGTTGACTGACTACTAAACAGGATTCCTGCTCCTTACAGCTCTCCTTAGTTTCTCCGTATAAAACATGGAGGGACACCTGCCACGGCGACGTCAGAGAGCTCTTGTCAGAAGCAGGCATGCTGTGCTGAGGACGTGAAGGGGCAGCTCTGCAGGGAGAGCTTGTGACTTTGGGGGCTGCGGCTGAGGGACTGCGTCTCAGGGGGGGCTTCTGGCACCCCTGCTTTGCGGCACCTGCACGATGCGTGCACAGTGTGTGTGCCTGCGTGTTGTGTATGATGTGGTGGAACCGGGCCCTGGGGAAACGCAGCCCAGTGTGGCTCCAGGCATGTGTGTTTGATTACTGGGCCTCGGTGGGTGAGCAGACGACAGAATCCTGTTTTAGAGGACACGAAGAGGATTTGAATGTTTAATAAGAAAAGAATGGACAAAACACGGTACAAGAAATCCGCAAAATGTCACTGGCATCGGCTGGCCTGCTCCCTCTGGCGTGTGTTGACAGGGCTTTGTAAATAGTCTGATTAGTCCGTGTCCTCTTGTGACCTAGACATTCACAATTTGGGTTTAGGTTTGCTCCTGGGACTTAACATGTTGGCCAGTTGCGGAGAAAAACAAAAGGGACACCGAATGATTTCCTGGCCCCACATCAGAAAAGCCCCATAAACAACTCACTGGCCTTCAGGCACCCCGATCTCCACACCCCAGCAGAGGGGCCCACCTGGAGTCCAAAACACCGGGTTCTTTATGCCCTTTGGGCTCCCGGGCAACTCTACTGAACAGCCTGTGATTAGGGCTAAGGGTGAAACTCCAAGGCTCTGGGAGATGCCACCTGACCCGCCCGGGGCACTCAAGTCCACTCCCCAAGTGCTTGCTCCCTTCTTAGCCTCTCAAATGCTTTCTTTCAACATCAGACCATAAAACAATGGGTAGGAAGTGAGGCCCTCAGTAGTAACTTCGTAATTTGTGAACCACATTAATCCCAAACTCTGTTTCATATCAACTGTATTCCAAACAGAGACCATTAGCTTCCATTTGCTGGTACCCCCAGGCGTTCTTGGCACTCTGGGTCCAGAGCACCCCACCCTGCATCTGTCAGGCCTTAAAGCTGGAAGCGAGTTGGGGTGATGCCTGTCACCATCTGTGATGGCCCCAAACGGCTGTGCGAAGCTTGCAGGTCAGGATTCCTCCATGCCAAAGCTGCCCCAGAGGCCGGGCGCTGTCACCCTGGAGAGAAGTCCGTTCCCTGACAAAGCTGCCCCCTATTTCACCGCCTGCTGCCCGCGGGCATTGTGCTGAGGACCGTAGGTGTCTGCATCCTGAGGGAGGCAGGAGGGGTCCCCTGCCCTGTCCCCCAGTCTGGGAAGAAATGGACAAAATTCTCTTGTTGTTGTCAAGCTGAGAAAGAAGGTATGTGCTCAAGACCCGCATTTTGGGGGACAGGAAATTTCCCAGATCCCTCCCTTTTCCCGGTAGGAAGCATGCTAGCGCAATAGCACGGCCACTCGGCCATGCATTCATGCGCTATCATCCCAAATTGCCATTAGTCTGAGCTTACAACTTTCAAGGCCTAAAAAAATAATAATCCCCTTTTCCCCAAAATAAACATTACACATGCTCAGCAATAGAGTACAGGACGAGAGAATTTGCAAACTGGAAGGAATCTTGGAGTTTATTTTATAGATGAGGAAACTGAGACCCAGGGAGGGGCTGCTCGGCTGCAGGCAAGACGAAGGCTCGGGACTCAGTGTTGCTGTGGCACCACGCGGGCCCGGGGCTTCCTGCTGAATTTCAGGACCGTGTTCAGATGTGAAATTACCTGAGGCAGGAGCTATCTTCCGTTTGAATGTCACGAGGGATTTGGTCACAGATTAGAGGGGGTGATGTGAGTCCAAGGATTTGCTGTTTTCTTAGATTTCTGTGCCACTTGGAACACTCGAAGTCACCAGCTGGATGGTGGTAGAGAAGAACTTGTGCTGAGAAGTAGGGTACTTTAATTTTTTTTGGGTTTTTCCCCAAAAGGACAAGGGAGAAGATGGTCCCGCTAGGAGGGAAAAGCTCTGTAGATTTCTTCCATTCGAACCTTTGTGGTTGAACCCCAGAAAATGCCAATGACACGGTGGGCAAATAACAGGGGTACTTGGGACGAAGCAGTGGGTGCTTTGACCTGCGGAGCTTCTCAGCAGTGGCCAAGAGAGCCCAGACAGACAAGAAAGCCTGGTGAGGACAGCGGCGAGTGGCTCTCCTGGACCGCAGGGCCAGACTTGCCCCCAAAGCATCAGCCAGGTTCCTGCAGGGTGTTTGCGTGTGTGTGTATGTGCATGTGTGTTTGTGTGTCCGTGTGTGTGTGTGTGTGTGTGTGTGTGTGTGTTGGGCAGAGCGAGGGCACTTCCCTTGGCCAGGGAGGGCATATGACATTTTGATGGGGCCCTTCTGACACAGAGACATGCTGACGTGGCATAAAAAGCACACTGTGAAATGCACAGCTTTTTCTTTTTCTTCCTTTTTTTCTTTTAATTACTAAGCAATGTGTGTAAAAGTGCTCATCTGCACTCATGCTCAGAGACAGGGGAGTCTTGGGGGCTGGGTAATTGACAGGGGTGTGAGTCCCATATGTTACTTGATAAAAGCAAAACAAAAAACGCAGAAAAGAAAAATAGAGCTTTGACATATTGAAAGGGTTCCATCAAAAAATCCTCAATTGCAAACTGCTGTATCTAGATCTCTTGCTTTGTGCCTCAGCTTGCAGCAACTCTGGGGGAAGTCCGGTTGAGAGGCTGCAGCCCGCCAGCCCTCCTCGGGCCCTGCCGGTGGCAGGGCTGTCTCTCTCCAGCCACCGTCCACCCTCCCTGCAGGCCTCTGCGTGCCGCTCCCCCTACAGCTCCCAGCAAGGCCCTTTCCCCTTTCCTGCAGGGCTCCAGCCTCCCGCTGGTTTCTCCCTGGGCATGCAAGGGACGCTGTGACTTTGGAAGGCAGCTGGGAGGAAGACTTTGGACAGGCAGGCTTGCCTGGGTTCCTGAGGCCACCAGGGGTGAGCAGCACCTGCCCTGCTGGCTACAGGGCCACATGGGTCTCCTCAGTCCAGGTCTAATTCTGGGTCTCACTTCTCTGGAATCAGCACTAGCGACCTGTCCTGAGACTCCAGCTGCGTCGGAATCTTGTGGATGCTTGAGAATGACTGCTCCAGGGATGTGTCTACACAGCCTGCTGTGCCAGGGCCCCTGGACCTGGACAATAGAGGTCTTTATCCCAGAAAGGACTGCATTTGAGCAATGTGGTGGCTTTGCTGGGCAGATCAGCAGGGCCTCAGCTCAGCCTCGAGGCAGGAGGAGTGCCTTAGTCACTCTCCTAAGCATCCTAGGTCTCCTAGGTCTCTTCACTGGGTGTGGCGTGTGCTTAAAGACAGGGAGCGAGGGGCCAGTGTGCCAGGCCCAGATTGCTGTTGCTGTCACATTCTTTGGAGCTCCTTCGTTCATCCATTGGAACAGATAAACCTGCTCAGAGACACAGATAATGAGGAACAATGACCTGTGTACCCCACAGAGCTGTCTAGGTTGGGGGACTACCTGTGTGTAGCAGGGGCCTAAGTCATACCTGTGGAGTGGAAGAGGGCTGGTGAGGGCTGCCCTATCCACGGAGGCCCGGCTGCTGGAACAGACCCTTGCCTGGAGGCTGGTGTGTAACCACCTCTCACAGTTCACCAACCTCAAGATGTTTCGACGCCTCCGCAATAGCCTCACACTTAGAGATTTGATCATATTTGCTCCTCTATTCAAAATCTCTGCTGGCCCCATTACCTTGAGCAGCATTTCCTCGAGTATGTTCCGTGGGGTATGTGTCCCATGAGGTGTTCCTTAACACTTGGCTTCAGCAATCACGCTTCCCTCTTGAGGACGCATGATGCACGTTAGCAGACTGAGGGCTCTGAGGAGTCCTGCAGAGAAGAAATCGGTTTCCCAAGCTTGACTGCGGCACACTAGCCCCTGCCTTTTGTTCGGTTAGCACCTATTAGCATACAGCATGGGGCACACTTTGGCAGCGCCGACCCATAGCGCAGAAGCCAAACAAAACGGTCTTGTTCTCAACACACTATGAAATCTGGCCTCAACCTACATCACTACCACGTGGCTCCTCCTCCCTCTGCCCTGTGTCTCCCCTTCCTTGGGCGTGCTGTGTGCTATGAACTGAATCTCACCACCCCAAAATTCCTATGCTGAGGCCCTGATCCCCACTACATCACAATGGGACTGTGTTTGGAGATAGGGTCTTTAAAGAGGCGAGTAAGTTAAAACGAGGCCTTGGGGGACCCTGATTCAATCTGACCGGTGTTCTCGTAAGAAGAGGAGATTAGGACAAAGAGAGACAACACACATTCAGCACACGGGGAAAGGCCACGGGGAGACAACGAGAAGGCCACCACCCTGCACCAGAAAGAGAGGCCTCAGAAGGAACTGACGCTGCAACACCTTGATCTTGGACTTGCAGACTTCAGCACTGCGAGGAAATAAATTTCTGTTGTTTAAGGCTGCGAAACTCTGTGGTGGTGGCCCAAGCTGACCAACACCCTGTGCCACTCACTGCCCCCACGCACAGCCCAGGACCCACTGTTCCATCCCATGACACACTCATGCACCCTCGTCCTGGCATGCCACTGTACTTCTCTGCAAAACACAAACAACACCAACCTAAAATAAAGTACAATTCTGCCTGTCCTGTCAGGCCTCACTCAGACACCTCTTTGTCCAATGAGTTAAACTGCCCTGATCTGTTCAGCTGGGGCGAGTCCCTCCCACTCGGCCTGTGCAACGTCAGCCCAGCTGCCTCTCTCTCCCGCGCTCTGTTGCGCTGAGATGCGCGCAGGTATTCCTCTCACCTGCTGTTGGCTCTCTGGGGCCAGAGCTTATCCGTGTCCCAGTTCCTGGCACAGCTCTTAGCACTTAAGAGGTGCTCAATCATTATTTTCTGGACGGACTTAAAACTATGTCTCTGTGGGCCCTTGTGCCAGCCTGGCATCTTTGAGCTCTGGTGATGCCGGGGCCCACGCTGCAGTTGTCTGCCCTGCTGCAGGAGGCCTCTCTGGAGGGGGCGGCTTCTGAGATGGGCCCCGAAGGGTGCCGAAGAGTGAAGTCATGCCTCGTTGAGAGCAAGGGAGCAGAGAGCTGCTTTATCTGCGTTAACACATCATTGCACGTGTGTTGGACTTGCACACACAGGAACTCTGGGCCTTGCACACAGAGGGACTCTAACCACACGATGAAGATGGAGATGGGCGATCTGCCAGCACCCGGGGCTGCTGGCTCTGCTCCCTGAGGAAGTTCCTGCCAGTGACCCTACTGGAGCTGGGAGGCACAGGCGACTGGGCAGCGGGCTGGCGGGTGCGCGTGCCAGTGGCCGGCCCTCACGTGGGGCTTGTTGAGCGTCCCTACACCCCTGGCCTCGGGGAGAAGGGCCCCAGTGGGACGGAGCATGGACACCCTGCACTCTGATCTGAACACAGCTTTCTCATTTCCCAGTAATTTGCCCTTCTCCCTTTCCCGGTTGGCTTCCCTGTCACTTCATTTCCTGCCATATTCTCATCTTACAGCAAAGGTGAAGAGCGGTGACCTCTCCTTGCCCCAAAGCGGAATAAAATCCATAACAGATTTTTGTGAGTAAAAATAGGATTGAACACCATCAGCTCACCACCCTGGGCTCCACGCAGCGCGTCTGGCCTGCGCGGTTCTTTCCCTGCCCGTCAGCCCAGGGGCAGGGCCGGTGCCCGTGGGAGGGTGGCCGGGCACAGGCCGGGGCCACTGGCCAGCCTTATCCTCCCATGCTGGGGATGGCTGTGAGGGAGGGGACCGCCTCACAGGTTGCCCCCTTGCCAGGTGACCAAGGAGGAAAGATTGAAACGTCAGCAGCTACTGGGGAAGAATTTCTGTCTGGAACATTTGGGAAAATTCCAAGAAGGATGCAACCGAGTGCCCCTCCCTCCCAACCTAGCATTGTCACAGGGACTGTGGCTTCAGAGGCAGACAGACCTCAGGTCTGGTCCTTGCTGTCTGGTGGCTGCTGTGTCATCTAAGGGAAGGAACTTCATGTCTGTAAACCTCAGTCTCCTCGTATGTAAAATGGGGAGAAGGACGTAGACTCTGTAGGTGGGATGGGAGGATGAGACAAGATGACACATGCCAAGTGCTCAGCACGTGGTCTACACGTGTCCTCTTGCCATTCAGATCTTAGCCTAAATGTCACAGGGGCCGCCTGTGACCCTCCTCTAAATGCAGTGGCCCAGCTCCAGTCCATCAGAGCACCCTGCGTTCGTTCTCTCCATGGCGGGATGTTCTCCTGTTTCCTTGTTTGTGAGCATCATCTGTCTCCCCGCTGGCGGGAAAGCTGCGAGAGCAGGGACACGGCGTCACCGTGCCCAGCCATGCTGGCGGAGAGCGGGCACTCAGTACAGATCTATTAAATAAGCGGGTGCAGAAGTGAAGACTGGTTCTTTTATTGTGCCAGGGTAACTTTTTAGCATATTAATTTATGTTTTTACCCTTCCCTGTATTTTCCCAGTTTTCCATCTCCTTGGCAAGCAGTCAGGGGCTCTGGGTGTCCCTGCCGCAAGGGAGGTTTGTGGTTAGTTTAAAAGTAGAAGTTGTTGCGGGACACTTTCCTTCCTGGGTTTTATTCCCCCAAAGTCTGAAACCATTGAAAAGATTACGCTAGTTGTCTGGAGGATTTGAAGAGAGAAAGAAAAGAAGAGTGAGAGAGCTTCTGAAGAAAGAGTGACTCCCCACCTTCCTCCTCCTCAAGTCCAGAAAGAGATTTCTGGAGACGGGTGGGGCAAGAGGGAGCTCTGAGAGTTCTGTGAACAGCAGGGGACCCCCGAGATAGCACCCTGAGGGGGCGGTCCGCACTCAGAGGACCTCAGAGGACAGAAGTGGCTCTAGAGCAGCAGAGGGGCCTGGGGTGCTGGGGGTCTGGGCATGGCCAGCGGGGGCTGGTGACCGATGACCACGGGGGCCTCTCTGGCACCTGGATGCTGCACACGACCCTGGAGAAGACGCCGCCTCTAGAACTACTAAAGCCAAATGAGGGCTCAGAGTCAGAACTCAGTTGTTCACCTCTGTCTGCGTCATTTATTCACTGGCTCCTTCGAAAGGGCTGACGGTGCACCCTGGGGCCGTGTGTGGAGAAAGGCGTGGGTGGTGTGAGCAGCGTTGGGGCACCTCTGCACCTGCCGTCACTCCTGGGCTCAGCGAGGCTTTGCTCAGCCCAGGGCTTCACACCTGTGAAGATGGAAGGGGACTTCGTATCAGGTGTCCATTTTCCCACTTGCAAAACAGGTCGTAATTCTTTATTTTTCTGTAGCACAACTGAACCTAGTAGGACCCCTGGTGCCACAGCTGATGTCTCAGACCTGCCACTCTCCCTGTGTCATATCACAACCTCAGGGCTTTGCAATTTGGGGGAAGCATGGGAGAGCCCAGGGCCTCAGATGTGGACAGCTGCATGGCTGCGGCTCCTTGCCTAGGCCCCGCGGGTCATGAGAAGACAGCCGCCCACCGTCGGCTCCCCCTGCCCTGCCACACCCTGCCAGGCCACATCTCCACAGCCCACGGCAGGCCGTCCTGCTCCTGGCTCTGCGTGGGGGACGGGTAGGGACCCCTCCCACCCCCAGCCTTGGGATTTCACTCCCGAGAGGCGGCCACTTCCCTTTGTCCCTCAGAGAACCAGCTTCCAATTCCTTCCTGGCTGAGACAAAACGAGGTAATTCTGTGGACTTGGCTTTTCAAGAGAAGGTACTTTGTCTCACCTGGTGATGTCTCCTCTTGCTCTGAAACACAGAAGAGATGTCACGAGAACTTGCTCCAGAGAAAACGACCAAAATCTGTATTGGCTTCCTATCACTGCTGTCACAGATCACCACAACTCATTGGCTTAAAACAACACACATTAATGGTTCTGTAGACATTTGACACGGGCTGCATGGGGCTGGAGTTCGGGTGTTGACAAGGCTGTGTTCCTCTTTGGGATGAATCCATTCCCTTGCCTTTCCCACCTTCCAGAGATGTCTCAGTTCCTTGGCTCCTGGCTCCTCCTCTCATTTGCAAAGCCACCATCTCCGACCTGCTCACGAGGAAACGCCATTCTACGTGAGTAGCAGACAGGCGAGCTGGCAAGTACAGTCTCCTGTGGCACCTGGAGAATGGGTTCAGGGAGGAAGCCTGGTTGAAAAGAGCCCCGTACCCTGGCAAGGCAGGCACTGCCTCGCAGAGGTGCCTGTCAGGCCAGCGCTCCTCTGACCTGCTCTCTTAGACGATGGAAAAACATGAAGGCAGGGATGGGGTAAAACTCATCCTCTTGTTTTCCTTGATGCTAAGTTCACTGCTTTGCACCCTGTAGACACCTAATAAATATCACTTGCAATGAATCGGTTCTGTTCTTTCTGAGTCGTTTTTCTCTCTGGGGCCATAGTCACCAATGTGAGATGGGGACTGGTGCCAAGCTAGGGGGCCGAGCCGGTGTCCTAGGCAAGAGTCTGAGCTGTGGGGCTTGGAAGATTTTCTTTGTTGTCTTGCATCAGAAATGAATGCCAGAATTGAAGCAGGAAGTTCTATGTCCAGTCGTGGGGCCTCCCCAGGAATTCACCCCAGACATCAGGGAATGAGATTTAAAAACCCGCCCTTGGGCTCAAGTAGGACTTTAGCATCACTTGGGGATTGATCATGGAGTTTTTTCATAAAAGAATACGCTGGGAGCAAGGGGATTAAATTGAGCAAGTGAAATACTTGGCAGAGTCTCAGGAAAGATGCTCTGAGTAGATCTATTAGCTGTGCCCCCGTGGGAGGGGGTTACTGCCTGAGTCGGGAGGTGTGCGGGTTGGCGGCAGGGAGGTTTGTCATGGGGCCTCTGCCTCTGGGCCCAGGCTCTGAGATTCTGGCCTCTGCTTAGAAATGTCCCCTGCAGCTTCTGCTGGGAAAGCCCCTGAGCTGCGAGCAGCTTCCGCCCTTCCGGCCTCAGACTGTCCCCTTTCTATCTTCTCTTTCACACGAGCTTCAGGATCAGGGCCCTGTGTTGGGTAGGACCCGACACAGGGCCGGGGACCTGCAGGCTGCACAGGAAGGCTGATCACAGGATGTCAGAAGCCAGAGGTCACTTCCTGCCAGGGGCCGGCTAAGGACAGGGCTAAACTCTCGGAGTTAATGTTTGTTGAGGATGAATGGCATTTCCCTGGGCCATTACTCTTTCTCTTAGATTGGAGAAGCTCAGCTCCTTACACCCCCGTTAAGCTCTTGCAGGACCTGGGACCCACCGAGGACAGAGCAGTAGGCTGGAGTAGTCACATCTCCTTGGAGGGCCACCCTCCAGGCCACCCTTCAAATCAGGACTGGAGACCAGTTAGGGGGCTGTGAAATGGGGAGTGGATGGAGACCAGCCCAGCAATGAAAAAGAAAAAGAGACATAGCATCGAGGAATAAGGATATTGCTTTGTGAAAATGTGTTTCCGTTTCACGTGTAATATATAGTACACCATAGTGTACACATAGTACACGTATAGTACGTGTAATATATAGTATAGTATAGTACACTATACTATATAGTATATAGTAAAAATGTGGGTTGCAATGTGAAATGTATTTCTTACCGTGGGTCAAGGTCAGAAGGTCTAGAGCATCCCAGAATGGCTGGGAGATCTGTGCTCCCTGGGGGGAGATGCTGAGCTCTGACCAGGCAACGTCTTCAATTGTAAAATAATGATGCTCAAACCGTCCACAAAGTCCTTTCCCTGAGACCTGGGGGTCAAGTGGAGGAGCACTGGCTGGGAGTCAGAGGCCAGGGTTCTGCACCTGGATCTGTGGGTACTTGCTGTGAGCCTTGGGCACATTGCTACTTGCTCTTCCGCCTCAGTTTCCTGCTCTCGCCTATGGGGAGGCTGCATGTGTCTGTGTGCACTGCTGCCCTCTGGTGGCAAGATCTGTAACTCGCTGCTGCTGTAACTTCTCGGGTTTGTTGATTGGCTTGTGGCTGTCCAGAGGAGGGGCAAGGAGAGCCTTATCCCCAGGTGAGTGCGTAGCATCCCACAGGTGTGTTGTGAGGGCTCTGCAAAGGCCCCTGTGGTTCAGTGCCCTGCCTCAAGGTACACTCTCATGCGAGAGTGTAGAGGAAAGCACAGCTAACAGGGACCTACTTTGTAGCCAAATGTTTGTCAAGGTCCAACTGCTGGGGGGTACTTGCTGTATCCCAGGCACTCTGGATGCATCTGCCAGGTCTGAACAGTGTTTTTTGAAGCTGCTGAGAGAGTGGGACCAGATGTTTAGAAATTGGAGCTTGTCACTTTTCTCAGCCTCTTCCTTTTTGATGTTATCACCACCTAGTTGCACCTCCAATTAAGTCTCTAATTAAATTCCCTTCAGTCTTTGACTCAACCTCTTTCAAGAGAACTGATTTTCCAAAAAAAAAAAAAAAAAAAAAATCCCTGCTTAAACAGCATACTGCATTGTTCTGGGATTTATTTCCAGTAAATTAAAAAGGGACTGAATGTTCCCTGGCATTGTCCTGAGATTGAACAAGGTCAATTTTCTGCAGGAATATGGACCTGAGGTCTGTCCAAGGTTTGGGGTTTTATATTAATGACTAATGCATCTTCAAATCTTCCAAAGCAAATATCTTGGATCATCATATTCAATAGGTTCTTAATAATCGTATGCTAAAAGGTTGAATAGATGAATGAATGCGCAGAGTCTCAGCAGCGGCACTTCAGATGAAGTTTCTGAGTATGACGTCACAGTGCACAGTGCACCACACACGCAGTGGATTGGACAAGGGGACCCCACCGTTACGTGGTAGGATTGGTTGGCCTGGGGCCAAGTCAGGGTACTTAATTGATGAGGTCGAAAGACCCAAGTAAACATTTAGCAAAACTGGAGTCGAAGCACTTTTAAAAACAATCATTTAGGTTATTAAAACACTATCTTATAGGGGTCGGGGAGCTGAAGTAGGGAGTGTTTTAGTTTTAAACAATTCGCTTCCCTTCTGACTTCAGGAATCCCCGTGATGGTTTGGTTTTGAGGACATTACCAGTCAACCACAGCCATGAAGTGATTAGCGAGTGCCTGCTCCGTAGACGTGGGTCTGGTTTCTGGGCTGAGTTCAAAGCAGAGTTCTTAGTTTAATAATAATACAGGATTAGGTCTCCTTTAAAACTCCCCTTGCTGGAACCATTTTGAAAAAAATACAGAAGTATCTATGGAGGTTTGAGGGCACAAGTGAGGATGTGGGGAGAACAAGTGCATGCTTAGGTTCTTGTCCACATCCTCTGACAGTGCACCCTGGACAAAATGTCCCTCCCTTTCTCTCGCTAGGAAATGGGACAGAGCAAAGCAGGGGCTTTAATTTCTCCCCCAGCAACTGTCAACATGCTGAGAATTGGTTCCAGCGCACATGGAAACCTGGATCCATGTTCCAGCCGTGCTTATTGTTTATCGCTGCCATTTAAAGGAATCCGATTAAAGGTTTGGAAGAAACATTAGAATTCTACAAAATAATTTATAGCAGCACTTCCCAAAACCATGGACAAGTACTGATAGTGGCATGCGGGATGGTTTTAGCCAAAATATGAGTAAATATTTTTATTTTAATGGTTATATATTTATTTTAACACATATTAAAAAGATACATAGCTAACACACCTGTGATTTCATGAATAGTTTTCCTTTGGAAAAGATTAAAGAAGCTATCTAAGTAAAAATAACACACACACATACACACAGACAGAAAAGAAGGCATGTTAATTTAAAGAAAACTAATGATAGTATATAGTAAAACTTGTGAAGCTGGTACCTAAACAATGCAGTCTGGGGAACAGACACAAAGGGAGTATTAAATTTTTGCAGTACTATTAGGAGAAGTTCTGCAGTGTGATTCTGCAGTGACATTTGGGACAAATATTCAGAAATTACCACTTGTGGGAAGGCTCAGATACTGTGGTTGTGTTGGAGGAAGCCTTGCGGGCTTGGCCAATCTCTTCCGCTATAGGGAACATTTTGACAATAGAATCTTTCCAGAGTCAAGTCTCTGCGAGTCCACCAGGGAAGACCTCGGCAGGCAGTGGTGTCTGTGCTTGGAGCCCCTGCTCAGGACATCCCCACAGCCTTCCTATCTGCCCACCTGCTGGGGTGCAACTTCTCAGCAGTGCCACCAAACCCCACGGTGCATCAGAGTGGAGGCCAAGCTAACAGGTAAGTTTCCCACAAACTCAAGCTTCTCTACGACCTGGGGGTGCAGGCTAGAGTGTGAGCCCTCACTGTGTCTCTTGCAAGATAAAGACGAGAAGCTCTGTTTTGCTCACTTTCCTGAGGCTTTGGTGATAGCGATGTGGCCTGGGAGGGCACTTGAGAAGAGAGCCGAACTCTCCAGGTGCCTTTTCTGTGGACCTTCATCCTGAATCTTGACACTTGACTAGAGAATCTACTCCTAAGCCTGGCCTTGCACTGGCCTCTTGGGGGTAGAGAAGAGCAATATGGGATGTGGGTGCCGGGGAAGATGAGTGGGCTCACCTTGCTGAGTGCTTTCCTGGAGAAGGAGCTCAAAAAGTGCCCAGAGCTGGTGCCATTTGGTGGTCTGGAAGTTGCTGATTGCTTTCTCTGTCGCAAAGCCTTTGATTTCCACCGGCGCATGTGTACACATGTGGGTATTCTTGGTGGCCTGACCATTGAGCATAATTAAAAGAAATGATTGGCTTTCTCTTGATGCAAACATCTGGTTTTACTTGAAACAAGATGACTTAGCTGTTTCAGAAACATTCTTGTAACCCTGGATTCACATTTTCTTCTTAAAATATATATTTTCTCTGTCCGGGCAGCATGTTAATGTAAACACTCCATGTAACTGACAACCGACAGTTTCAGAAGTACGTGGGGCTCCAAGCACCGGAGGAACCGCAAGAATGATTGCGTTTTTGATTTGATCACTGGAAATCTGTTTCAACAGTCGCTCTGATTTAAACAATTACTCTGATTTATACTCCAAACGCTGTAATTTGCAGAAAATGTAACCATGTGAGGACATTTTTGTAGAGAATGTCTTGGCAACTTTGTTTTGTTGTGATGTCATTCCCTTCAACTTCAAGGAAGCACAGAGGAAATAGAAGAAGGAAAACAGGGTCCTTCTTTTTGATGTGCTTTCCTGACTGCCAGGGAAAATGTTCTCAAGGCTTCCTGGCTCACCACTCCTCACCGCTCCCAGCCCCCAAGGCCAACCCTGCAGGGCTACGAATGACATCCAGGAGAGAATCGAGACCCAAAATTTCCTGGAGGTCAAAGAACTAAGCCCGGGAGTGGGGGTGGCTGGTTTTGTTGTCACAGCTGCTGTCTCTGCAGTGAGGGCAGGACAGGTGGGCTGCCTGCTCTCGCACCGTGGTTGTTAGTGAAAGCCAGGTTCGCAGAGCTGGAAAGCTGGTGGGGAGCGTGAGGCTCAATATCCGCGTTGCCCAGAAAGGAAAGTCTAGATAGGTTAAAGCAGGGGTCCCCACCGTTTTCGGCACCAGGGACCGGTTTCATGGAAGATAATTTTTACACAGAAAGGGGGTAGGGGGTGGGGAGGAAGGGCTCAGGTAGTGATGCGAGGCCTCTTTCCTAACAGGCCACAGACCAGTATCGGGCTGTAGCCCAGGGGTTGGGGACCACAGGGTTAAAGGACACTTACATAGGTTCTAGAGCAAGCTAGTGTTAGAGCCAAGGAAGGAACCAGGTCTCTGGGTTTCTGATTCATTGCAAGATTGTAAATGTAGGTGTGTGATTGCAAGTTGATTCCATTTTATGTACAGAGGATATATCTTAGAAAGGCAAATACAAAGTCATAAATAAAAAAAAATAGGTGGTTCACATTTTGCAGGGTGCAGCTGAAGGGAGCTAGTGTTCCAAGTCTTCGTTCTGTCTATACCCCGTCCTCCTCCTCCAGCTAGCCCAGCTGGGCCGGTGCTGCTGGGGAAGGAGCCAGGGCGGGAACAGAAGGCGCTTCTTACAGGAGGGGGCTTCATGCCTCTGTGGGTGGCACCAGGAGCCATGGTGGTGGGGTGCCCGGCCTCTCTGACCACATCTTTCTGGACCATCTGTCTCTGACCTAGCCCCAGCCTGAGAGAACCACAGGGAGAGGGTTCTACTTAAAGTTTATCTCCTTGACATCTGTATGCCTCAGATAGTTTTTCAGTAACTCCTTTAACCTGCTTATGTGGCTCCCATGGCTGAGGCACCGTGCAGCATTTTGAGTTCCAGCTCCACCTCTGATTTGCTGTGTGACCATGAAGGTGTCCCTTTGCTGGCCTCAGTAGCCTTGTCAGTTAAATGAGAAACCGGACCAGTAAGCGCTGAAATCTCTTCCAGTTTCACCACTCTTTCAATCCCTGACCCTATCATGGTGTTCGTTTTTCTTGCTTAAAAAGCGATAGAGGCTCATTTGGACAACTTTTCCCACTCGGACCTCATACTCTTGGAGGTGTGAGGTTCCTTGTGCACGTTGCCTTTCTCAGAGAGCCTGGAGGGGGACGCTTGGCCAGCGGCACGCCCCATGGCCCACCACTCCTCCTTGGACTGTCCTGAGCGACACTAGCAGTGACTATCTCGTGTGCTTCTGCCCTGTGTGGTCCCTGCCAGATGAGGGGGCGTGTCCCAATTACTCAGCTCCTCGCACAGGCGGCACACAGGCGGCACTCAAAAATTGTTTGCTAAATAGCACTGGACTGGCTATTTGACTAATAAGTTGTGGAGTTTGTTCATGCAAACCACACTGACAAAAGAAATGGTTGTCTCTTCACTTTCCCAAAGTTGATCTGATATTCTGCTCACTGGGCAATGGGGAAGAAAAAAAAAACCTAAACTTTGATTCAATTCAAAATTACAAGCCAATTTTTTGTGTGAACAGTTTCTCTAGCTAAACGTCCTTTCATCCCTGCCGCCTTCCCCGTTTTCTTACCCCACACGGCACTTGGGTGTGTGGGGAGGGAGGAACACGAGACTCTGATATGCTTTGACTCTGAGGCAGGGCCCTTGGTCTGGTCACTGCCTGCCTTGCTGGCTTTGGTGGCCGACGTCAGCAGCTGGCAAAGCTCGTGATTTTGCCGCTCTATTCTTGGCTGCCCTCCCTGGGTGACTCAGGCTCTGCCGCCTCCCCATCCCACAGTCTCTGCTGCAGGGTCACTGGGCCACTTGCCACGTGGCCATGTGGATGCCCTGGCTCCCAACTCAGTGGCCATACGATCCCCCTCGGAGGGCTCTCGGGAATGTCTGGGTCCCACATATGCCACAAAGAAACAGAGTGGCTTAGAATAGGTAACCCAAGCTTCTGGAATTCCTTCAGCTCTAGCTCGCGGCACAATGAGATTGACTTTGGTGTGGTTGTCACCACGTTGGTGCAAGGGTAATCTGCAAGGATCTCATCACAGAGTCCCAAATGGGAAATAAGGCAAAAGTCTCCTCTTCTGGCTTTGCCCTCCAATTTTCCAACATGTTAGAACCCACCTTTCTCACCACCGTATTTTTCCGCATATCTTCCCTTCTGCGCCTCATCCCTCAGGATAGGAAGGAGTGGAATTCTGGCATTTTCTTTCCTTTGTGGAGCATCCTTCTCTTGAATTGAGCAGCAAATCTTATGGTCCTATTTATACCATAGAAAAAATTGCATGAGCTGAATTTCTTCAATTGATGTGTGTATCTCTCTCAAATGTATACTCATCTCCTGCCTGCACCTCTACTCAGAACTCCAGATGTGAATATTGAATTGCCTTCTCAAGCTTTCCCCTGGGAAGTCTAGTAGGGATTTCAACCTTAACATTGCCAAACCAGACTGTTTGTTGCCCCTGGCAACCCCAGATCCTCCCTCTACTCTAGGCATTTTCAGTCTTGGTGAATGGCATTGCCGTCTACTCAGTTGCCAAGGCCAAAAACTTAGGAGTTATCCTAGAGTGCCCTCTTTCTCTCATACCTCATGTCCACTTCATCAGAAACTCCCATTGGCTCTTACTTTAAAATATATCTTGCACCCAAAATGCTTCTCACCATGTTCACAGTCGCCATCTTACTGTAAGCTCCCATCTCACTCACTTGGACCACAGCTATGGCCTCTTCACTGGGATTCCTACTTCTACTTTTGTCCCCATAGAGTGGAGGCTCTCCTCCAGGGGCCATTTCAGCCCCAAGGGACATTTGTCAATAACTGGAAACATTTTTGGTTGTCACTACAAGGGACAAAAGGGAAGAATGCAATTGACATCTGGTGGGTGGGAGCCAAGGATGCTGCTAAAAATTCCACAGTGCACAGGACAGGGACAGCTCCTACAACAAAGAATTACCTGGCCCCGAAGGTCAACAGTGCCAAGGTGGAGCAGCCCTGCCATGGAGTTAATTCTCCCAACACGGTAGCCAGGGTGATCTTTCTAAAGTAAAAATTAGATCATGTCACTCCCATACTTGAAACAATAAAGCTTTATATTGCATCACAAATAAAATCAAATTATTTAGTGGTCTCCAAGGGCCTAGAGGACCCACTCTCTGTAAATCTCATCCTATTGCCTATTTCTCCATTCGACCCATTTATAATATTCCAGCAGCACCAATCCTTTGTCTCCTCTCTAATTTTTTAAGCTTCGCCCTGTCTCAAGGTCTCTGTAATACTTGCTGCTACTTCTGCTTGGAACACTTTGCTCCAGACCTGTGCTTGCTTGCTACC
This sequence comes from Indri indri, assembly GCA_004363605.1. NCBI lineage: Eukaryota > Metazoa > Chordata > Mammalia > Primates > Indriidae > Indri > Indri indri. The sequence goes on from RJWJ010001096.1 coordinate 74,643, forward strand.
TCATTACCCACGTCTCAGGTCAAACGTCACCTTCTCAGTGAGTCTTTCTGACCTCCCTGTGTAGATCAGCCCCTCTGCCCTCTCTTCACTCACCTCCCAGTTCTATCTTCTTCATAGCACTTATCAACACCTAAGATTATCTCACTTTTGTTTGTGTATTTGTGGTTTGTCTTTTCCTCTAAGTTTCTTAAACATAAGACTGTTCTTCCAGAACAGCAGAGAAGGGCCTTAATAAATATTGCTGACTGCTTGACCGAGTGATTGTTAATATGTTGAATAGACGCTAAAGTGATTTAGCACATCCTTTCTCCTTGTCAGTGCCTGGCTTTCAGGCCGATTGCTTTACTGTGAAATCTTATTTCAATAATACGAGCTGACTAGTAACTCCCTATGCATTCCTGCGGTAACAGCGCTCGGCCTCCTGTCCCCATCCCGCCACAGCTTGCCTTGGCTGGCTGAGAAATAGGCCACGTACAGGAAAATTGCAAAAGAGAAAAAATATATTTTTTAGGTTGTTATTTTTCAAAATAGTTCTCTGTTACAAATGGAAACATACAAAGTGTTCACTTATTATTTTTTTTTAAAAATCAAACACTGCTTTCTTTAGGAGACAAACCCCGCTCACTCTTCTTTTCCCCCAGTATGGGACAGGACTTCCCCACAGCATAAACATTACCTAAGACTATATCTGCACTGGTGAAAAGGATTTATTTCCTTGTAAATCAGCAGAGAAGGCTAAATGCAGAAGTGCTGCATTCTCAGGAGCCATTTCAAATAACAGGGTCCCCTCTACCAGTGTAGAAGCAGCCTGAGGTTTCACCCCCACAGTTAGATGAGGATGTGTGAGTGTACTTTTTGCGCACGAGTGTGTGTGTACAGGTTTGCATGTGTGCATCGGGTGTATATCTGTGCCTATGAATATACCCCAGAGGCCAAAGATTGAAAATGGGAAAGGAACATTTAGTGTCTCACCCAGAGAAGGGCAGTGAAAAAAGAGTACTCATTTCACAAATCTAGCATTGGCCACGTGAATTAATATCATTCGAATAGGCAGTAGTTATTTGTAACTTTTTATAATTTATTTGCGAATTACCTAGATTCAAAGCCATTTTTAGTTTGTTTTAGAAAAGTTACTGAACTTTTCTGAGCCTCAGTCTCCTGATCTGAAAATCAACACTGATGATTCATTTATGATGGTCCAAAATTACCAAAAGCTCAATACCCATCATGATTAAACGCCTCTTCCACCCTCCCCTTGCTGTCTAGGAAGTGTCTGTCCTTGCCTGATAGTTCTGGGGTCTTTGTGACCCAGACCCAGGTGTGGGTGAGGGGAAAACATGGAGGTTAGAGGTTTCTGTTGCAATGGCTGAAGAACAGGGACAGAGCCAGAAGGGGGAGGAGAGGGGGAGATTTAGCCAGAGCGGGCTCAGGTGGGGGCAATTTTCTTGCCAGTAAGGATGAGGAAAGAGAGAGGATTTGGGGGCATCTGTGAGCGTATGCTGCACTGTAATCAAGGAGAGTAGGGAAAGATGACGACTAAAAAGGTTTTCTGTGTGCGAGGATGGTGATGCCACTTAGTGTTTCCTCCAGGAACTACAGTGCTGACTGACACTGTTCTTCGCTTTGGCAGCCAGACCAAGTTTCTTTCCCGAGACAGCCTTTTAAGAGAGGAGTCGGAAAACCGGACTTTATTCAAGTTAGAACCGATTCGCACAGTTGTTGTGAGGATTAAACATGGATTAAGTCCTCTTCTGTGTGTAAACCTTCAGCACAGAATCTGGTAAACATTAAGCACAAAATAAAATTACAATCTTTATTGTACGAAGCTATAATTAGGATGCTGATCACTGTCTTGTCTCTCGAAAGACCGACTCGAGTCTCAAGAGTGAGTGTACAATGTCATTTACTCAGCACTTTCCGTTTGCCCCTTATTTAATAACTGTTTTTATTGGTGTGGGTTTTCCCTTGGCGCCCCCCACCCCAGGTCCTGTTGGCTCAGAGCTGGTCATGAACCCAAGACTAACTTCTCAAAGTCCTCTTGGGATCCAGAGAAATGGGGCTCAGCTTTGAGGGCACTAAATTCTTTTCCTTAGGAATGGCTGGGCCTGGTTCCTTTGGAAATATCTTTATGCAACCGAGGGGGTGATAATTGTAATGGAAGTGGACGGGTCAGCCGGATTCCCAGTCCTGGGGCTGCTGTGCAGCTTGGTGAGGGTCCCTAGAGTGCTGACCGCTACCCCTTCCCTCTGGCTATCCCATCTCACTCCTGCGCAGTACTGGGCTCCAGTAAGCCCCGAGCCTGCTCTGCGGTTCTGGGAGGGTGATGTAGTTCTTCATGATCTGACAAGCTCAGGATCAACTCCAGCATCACATCCTGCGTGATGTCTCAGGACAAGGCATGATCCACACATGGAAAACTTTTAAAGAGAAATCAAGACACGGCACAGTGCCTGGTGCAGGGGAAGCATGCCTCAAATGCAGGCGGAAGGTGGCTGGGAAGTGGCACTGCTCTCCCCACTCTTGCTTAGTCCTTCAGGCACCTGTTGCCTTGTCATCACCTTGTTCCTTGTGTCCTGGTTTCAAGTGTTCATCTAGGAGGGCGAGGGTGCATCCTTCCCGAAGGGGCAGGTGCCAGATGCCTGGAGTTCAACTTCAGCTCACCCTGAGCCAGTTACTGAATCTTTTTTGGGTCTCAACTTCTTCATCTGTCAAATAGGGATGTTGATGACATCTATCCCATAGAGATGCTGCAAGCTTACATGGGTTACTAATATGTAATTCTGCCTGGCATGTAGTAATCCCTATGTAAGGGTTCGTGTGGGTGATGATGGCTATGATGATGGTGATGAAGAAGATGATTCTCCTCCCTTGTGCCCAGCAGCATTCAGCACAGGTCTGGGCACAGAGTTGGTTGGTCTCAAGAAATATGCAAAGCCTGGGAGGCTACTGAGAGACACATGCAAATGCTGAACCAATTCACATGGTAACTGTTATCAATGACACAAGGGATGCTTTCCTTTTGGCCATGAACTCTCATTCCTTCCTGGGAGTGAGAGTACCTAAAATATCCCTCAATCCAAACATGTGGGAGTTGTTGACTAGGGCAATCAAAGGAATAGGTAGGATAAGTTGCTTCCCACTGCCAGGCTCTCTGTCCTGAGAACAGTGTCCCGAGCTAGCATGCCAGGTTTCCTCTGGGTGGGTGGGGAGAGAGACGAATTATAAAGTTTTTAAAAAGTGCCCCATTTCCTGTCTCAAGAAGAGGCCAGGGCTGGAGAAGTGAGTAGGGGGCCTTCGAGGGAGGTTGGCTCCTCCAGAGGTATTTGGGACCAAGATTAAAGCACGTTCTATCTAAATTCTCATTTTCTTCTTCAACAGTCTGTTCCTAAATATTGTGGTTTCTTGTCTCAAGGATTTGCTGGATGGACAGTGACTGCATGGAGAAAAGGGAGCATTTGGAACATCTAGAAAAGAAGGCCCTAGATTAAGATGTGGGCTGGAGACTGAGAATTGCAATGGCCTTTTCCCAGGAAGGCTGCCTCTGGCTCTCATCCCATGACAGCTGACTGTAGACAGATTGCTGTGATGATCCGGCCCTGTGAACAATATGGGAACATGGGCCCTCCTACATATTCATTTCTTACTGACACTGACCTGACTTGAATAGAGGATTTAAGTGTTTTTTGTTGACCTTGGCTCTCTCCACCCCAGCCACTTGTCTCATAATTGCATTAGGGACTTTAGTGTCTATGGAAAGAAGATCTGAGGCACGTTCCTGGAATGGTGGGTTATAATCTCCACCTTAGACAGAGTGGGTCAAAAAGGAAATCCCAGTAAGTGGCATGAGAAGATAAAAAAAGACCCACATCCACAGGAAAGACTAGGTGAGATGCGTGGGACCACAGGGAGGAGGGATCAGGGCTGACTTTTCTGCAGCAGTGTCTCCAGTCTGCCTAGCTCGAGTGTAGCTTTGGTCCTGTTAGACGGTGAACAGGTAGAAGATGTCCAATATTGAGTGCAGTGACTTGCATAACCTCTTTCTAAATCTCAGGTACCCTCCCTTGGCAATTGTAAAGGCTCTGCCTTAGGGGTCGGTGTCAGCCAAGCTCAAGAATACAGTGTTCCCAGATGTGACAGGCCCTTATGAGTTGCTCCCTAGAGAGTTGCAGAGCTGTCAGGGTGTGGTTGGATATCAGTGGCATTTTGTGATCAGTAATGACCCTGCTTGAGTAGTTTCTCATGGTGGCAGCAAGATGTATACACACTAAGGAGTGATCACGAATACTCAAGGGAGAAGTACAGAAAAAGTTGTGCCAGAAGTTCTTAAACTTTTCAAACATAAGGATACTTTTTTAAAAAATGTGATTTAACAATTGTTTATTTAACTCCTGATTCTGTGGATCAGCAATTTGGGCTGGGATTGTGTGGGCAGAGCTGGGCTTGGCTGATTGTGGCCGGGCTCTCTCATGCACCTGTGATCAGCTGCTGGGTTTACTAGCACCTAGTTGGTCTAACATGGCTCAGTGGGATGGCTCCTCTGGGTTCCATGTGGTCTCTCATCCTCCATCAGGCAAGTCCAGCCTTTGGTACATGATGGTGGCAGAATCCCAAGACAGTATGTGGAAATGTGCAAAGACTCTAGAGGCCCAGGCTTGGGACTTGGGTAACACCATGCTTTCTGCACTCTGTTATCCAAATCAAACCATGAAGTCAAGAAATAGATTCTGCTTCTTGATGGGAGAAGTTGCAAAGAATTGCGGCAATTTTTGCAATCGACCACAGGTGTCCTCTGTGCTTTTGTTAGCTTTAAGGATTTACTTCCAGCCTTTTGAAGTCCATCAAATCATTCATGAAAGGGAAATCTGAGGAGAAACCTGGTGTTTGAGAAATTTTAAGGATTCTTTTTTAATGTCAAAATATTTTCAAAACTCACAGAATAGTTCAGGGACTTTTACAATCCAGTGTTTGAAAATGACTAAAAGTTATTATAAACGTGGGAAAGTTTTGAAATAAATTTGTATCTGGTAATCATAGCAGCATCAATATGCATTAAAAAGTAGTTCAAGTTTATAGGATAAGACATATTAAGGCAATAGGCATTGCTTAATATGCAAGCAGCCTCATGGGCCCCGAGCCCTGAGCTATGATTAAGATCCGGGGCCCATAGGGTAGGGACCACTGTTCTAAACCAAATAGAGAACTGGCCTAATGATGTTCAATTCTGCTCACACCTGCCTCCTCTGATTCCATGGACTGTGCACTTATACACAGTTGCCATTTCTTGGGAGACTACACTAGACACTGCCCTAAGCCCTTTATACCCACTCTCCTGACACCCAAACCATTTTTCCCTCAAGCCAATAAATCAGATATGAAATTCCACCATGAAAAAGTCACATCCCAAGTTTATGATTTCTAGGGTTAACATGCAATTCTCCTGGGGGTGGGGACACAACGTGTGGCTTACTCTGCAGCCCCCCAGCAGAGTGAAGCAGCCCCACTTGGCCACTGAACAGTGGTGGGAGACTGGAAGTTCTCTCCCCTCTTCTGGGCTTCTGTTTCTTGCAAAGAAAGTGGGAATGGAAAAGGCCCTTTCAGGGAGGTCGAGGCTGAAATGGGCGATGAGGAGGTGTGTTTCCAGGCCAGGCACAAATAAGAACTGGTTCTCATCTCTTTCTCCCTGTCTTTCTGTTTGATCTTGTTACCCCGCCCCTCCCTCTGTGCCAGGGCCTGATCTCCCAGTGGTGGCACACACACCTCCTCAGCTGGAAAACCTTGACTTTCGGAGGCAGTGTCTTCCCTGGTGAGCACATCCCTGCTCCATGTTTGGAATTTTGACGGTGGGTTTAATGTGCAGGGAACCTGCAACTCTAGTACAGAGCACCCTGGTGAGTGCCCAGGGGCTAGTTGCCCTGTGGTCACAGCCTCCTCACATATGCAGAGAAGGGAGGAGAGCAGGAGGGAGCTGGGGCTTGGTTTCCATGGGCGTTGCCCATTCCAGTGGGTTTCATGGAGGCCAGGCTACGCTTCTGCCCTTTGACTCCACGAGATACCTTCCAGCCTTCCAATGAACCTCCCTTTTGACTTAGGCCAGTTTGAGTGGAGTTCTTTTTTTACTGGCAGTCTTGATAGCATTGATTAAGACACAGTAATTGAACAAATGAAGACATGTTCACCTGAACTTGTCTGTGCTGGGCTCTGGCAGCTGCAATGTTGAAGTCACGGCCTCTGCTCTCCCCACATGAAATCTGGCACAGGAGACCAGCACATGAACAGATAATTACAGTGCAACGTGAAAAGTGTGACCTAACAATGTGTGCTTGGGAGTCACAGATTAATGAAGGGGGGGGCCACATGGGCAGACAAGGAGGTGTCATGACAGCTGGGTTTTGAAGGGTCACCGGCAGCTCAGCAGGAGCACAGATGAGGACACGTGAAATAGGAGCTTTCAGGACTGACGGGTCTGGGAGTTGGTTCCGCCCCGGTGTGGATGAGGGGCGTGAAGGCGCTGGGGAGCTGAGGCTGGGCGGGCGGAGCCAGGTGGTCCCTGGCGGCTCAGAGAACCTTCCCAAGCTTGCTCCGTGGCTCTTGGCTACTGAATTATGGAGATCTGGGCAGGTGTAGTTTCATTTCCCATATTCTCAGGGAAGGCATAAGATTGAACAGTGTTGTCATCTGAACTGACAAAAGACCATCACTGATTTATAAAATAGCAGCCTTTAAAACATTTCTGCCAAATGTTCTCAACATTGAGCTCAAAGATCTCAGAATCAAGGCAAGGTGGGAAGGGCCTGCTTAATAAACGGTTTCACCCCATCCCCTTCTTCTGCCCCTCGCAGATATTCGTTGCTTTACAAGCAAAGAAATGGTGGGAAATGGTGAAAACGTTCCTATGTCAGGACGCCGTCATGATCTAACCATGTGACTTGGCCAGCATGCTGTCACACGTTTAGGGCAGCAGCGAGAGACGTGCTGCGGCCGCAAAGTGGCCACTTGCACAGCACGCTCTGTTATGAGGACACGTGGGGAAGCAATCCCCTCCGGGCCCCGCTACCTCTGCTGGCCAAACTCGTGTTAGCATCAGTGTAATGTAAAATATGGAGCAGTCTGTAACTTTCATTTTTCTCTTTCAACTGGGATGTTAAAAGAAGCTTTAACATTTCCTCCAGAAATGCATTTCGGAGTTCATGTTTCCTCCCAGGGGGTTGCTCTGAATGAAGATTCTTCATTTCAAGTCTGATTTAATCCAGGAAGTCCCTGGAAATCAGGCAATGCCAGCAAGGACCAGCGAGCTAAGCACCTGTTCTAAATGGTTTTGCTGCTGCTGCCTTGTGTGTTTAAGTCAGGAGGTCCGTCCACAGGTAGTTATTGAAGGCTTGCTTTCTGCCAGCACCTATATACCTGTTGTCCCTACGGCCACCACCACCTGTGTCATTATCCCCACCATCACTCGGTGTTGCTGTAACATCAGGGTTGTCACCACCGTGGGCCCCATGAACCCTCCTTCTGGGGCCGGCCCCTCACGGGAGGGCCAATTAACACAGAGGACGTGTTGTCTGCAGGTCGGCCTTCTCTCCCCTGCCCTCGTCCTCCTTCAGGAACAGAAGCAGCAGGGGTTGGTCTAGCAGCTTCCCTGTGGTATTGGATAGAATGAGCTTCCGGAATCTTCCCCTCGAGATGGGAAGTATAGGTCAGGAAGCTACAGGGTCCACCTTGCAAATAGGAGAGACTGACCAGCACTATACACCCTTGAATCCAGTAGCTCCTGGTTGGTTGGAATTGTCACTGGTACAGAAACCATCTCTCCTGGATCAAAACTGGAGCGACACATGTTCATTGATGGAACCAGTGGGACGGGGTGTTTAAATTGCAGCTTTCTTGGAAAATTAGGATGTTAGGATATTGAGGAGAGGGCCAAGAAGAGTGAGTTCTGCTCCCAAGAAGACTGGTGGCTGCAGGCCTGTGCGTGACTTCTCAGCCTTCGGCACTGGGTAGGTTACTGGTGGAAGATGCTCCAGAGAATGTTCAGAGGAGGCGCCTGGGGTGAGTCCCTATGTCCTGCTGGAAATGAAGCTGTTCACCTCATAGAGACCCAGTCAGGCCCAGGAAGAGGGTGAGCTGGTGTCCCTCTGAAGCAGTAGTTCTCACCAGGGAGACTCGTCCTCCAGGGGACATTTGGCAATGTCTGGAAACATTGTTAGTTGTCACTGTTGAGAGGGAGGCGCTGCCAGCATCACGTGGGTAGAGGCCACGGATGCTGTAATAGGTCCAGAACGCACAAGACAGCAGAAAGCTGTCCAGCCCCAAATGTCCACAGTACCGCGGTGAGAACCCCTGCTTGGAGGGGATGGTCCAGGCAAACTGCAGTGGTCAAGGCCCGGCCTGAATGAGGTAAGACTGGGGATGGAGGCTGGGGCAGAACTGGCTGCTACACAGCTGGGACCTGGAACAACTTAGTTAGATGCTCAACTTTGAAAACTGGAAAAGAAACTTACACAAAAATAAGCCAGACAAACAAACAAGTTAAAACGGAACCCTGATTTGTTTGCATAAGGCCTTCTCTCTATCCACTGCCCCAGGGAAGGGCAGTTGGAAGGTACCTGGGCCTGGCCACGCTGGGGCATTCAGTGGACATGAGTATAATCGGCTTCCACTGAAGCCTCCACCAGATGAGGCCCTGGGCTCTGATGCTGCCAGGGAGTTAGCTTCAGGGGGAACTTTCTGCTCATTTAAAAGGCAAGTAGCTGGGACAGATGGGCTCTGGCACCACCCTGCAAGGAGATGACTATTTTCAGGAGTAGGAGCTGAGTGGGCAAAGGTTTGGGGGTTTGGGTCTGCATGTGTGAATGAGATCCTGGCTCTGCAGCCTGGGGTCCCAGATCTCAGAGCCTGGCTGAGCACGTTCCCTATGGCACATACTCCCTGCTTGGCCAGAACAGTACAGCCCCTGCCCTGCCCTCCTTCCCATCCACACGGACCCAGTGAGGGACCACAGGCTTGTGTTGCAAAGGGCACGTCTCCTCCCCTGGGCTTGGCCTTACACCTGGACGAGGATGGAGGTCGCTCTCTCATATGGTGTTGGCAGACACAGGGGGCCCTTCCCCCACACTCGCCCTGCTCCCTTCTGCTTAACAACCCCTCTCCCACTCTAGAGAGGGTCAATGTCAGCTTGAAGACTCCCAGGCGAGACCCCAGTACCTCCTCCCTCTTCCGTTTCTGGCTATGTCTCTTGGGTGAGATTGAGCTCGTTGGCTCCTGAGGGAGGTTACAGGGGCTCAGACTGCTGTTTAGCTCTGTATTCCCAACCTCAGTGAGTCCAGGAGTGGTGCTCTGTACAGCCTGGCTGGCTGGCTGGATCAGCAGAAGGGTGAATGGATGACGGATACGTAATGAAAGAATGAACAGTTTTGCAGGGCACTTGCTGACCACTTGCAGGGTCTACGATATTTGACCCCTCCCTGAAATCTCCCATTCCAGGGGTGTCTCTGGGGGACAGGAAGGATTGACATGAGAACAGAAGGAATATTGGGTAGAGAACTGAAGGGCCATGCTGGGTCGTGGTCAATATTCCATGACTGCTGGGACAGTGGATAGACTGGAAGAAGGGAAAGTCTTCTTGGGGAATTACGACACTGCTGACAGTGGCCTCTGTGGGCCCCCAGGCCTGGCCAGGTTGGAGGAGACTGGGGCGAGCAGGGCATGAAACTTACCCTAGGGGGGCGTCCAGTCTGGATGGGGAGTCAGGTCATGAGCATTGAAAGTTAAATAGTCATGCTAAACATTTGGCTCAGTTGAGGATTACTTGATCATAAGAAACAAAAGCTACTCAAATGAACCAAGGCAAAATAGAGGGATAAACAGTAAGAATACACAGTTGCTAATAAAAGTGCCGCCAGGCCTCCTGGAGTGTGGCGAACTGTCAGGTGGCGCTGGTCCATCTTTGACCCTCTGTCTCGCTCCCTGGGATGGCATCATCACTCTTCTCTGCTTCCCTCAGCTCAGGCCCTTTCCCTGGAGGTTATTCTACACTGACCTTCATTTCTGCACCCTCAGAATTTCAGCTTTTCCAAGACTTTGTGTTATTCTGATACTTTGAACTCTTAGTTTCAAATTCTGGAGTGAGTAAGAAAAAGGAGAGAGAGAAATCAGATCGGTTCAGCCTGGATCAGAATCCCCCCGTGCCCCTCCCCACCCATTACTCAGGTCCACAGCTGGGGCTGTGCTGAAACTCACACGAAAAAGCCATGAGCAGTGGGGATGTTTCAGCAAAGACAGACGCAGGAGACATGCACATGCGTGCTGAACATGCTGAATGGATGAGGTCAATTCCCAGGGGTTTTGGCTGACACCTGGACGAGGATGGAGGTGCCGTGTTGGGGGGACTCCAAGGTGTCAAACCCTTGAGTTGGGGAGCATGAGGAGAGGGGGAAGTTTGCTAGGTTTGGTGGTTTGTGTTTCGGAGATGGTGGGAAAGTTGATTTGAGATTTGCTGAGTTTGACACACTCCGGAAATAGGTGAATAGGGTCAGTGAAATTCACGGGGGTTCAGAAGCTTCATGCACGCTCCCCTCCAGGGGACACGGGAATATAGGGGCCGGCTCTCTAGGGCAGACACCTGGGACAGACAGGCTCCTGGGAGGCAGGGACGAAGACTCTTCAGAGAAAAGTTTAAACAGAGATCACTGACCGTGAGAGGGGAGAGAATCAGGCCACGTGGTCTCCTCCAGTCCTGCCCCAGAAAACTCACTCCAAGCTCTTGAGAAGGAGAGACTATTGAGAGGGAAAGAGCCAGTTTGCTTTGGGAGCCCCCAGCAGAGCTCCACTCACTGAGGTCATCTGAAGTTTGGCTGGAAGCAGAGCTAATAGTTGGGAAAACCCTAGTTTCAAGGCTAATTCGGAGGCAAGACGGTAACCACAAGGAGGAAGTCCAAGAAGCAGAGAGAGATATTAGAGGAAACAACAGCAGGGTGGGTTCTACAACTATAAAAGAGAGCAAGTGAGCCTCCCGGCCCCAGAGGAGGAGGGGAGAGTCTTAGCGGCTTAGAATCCAGTGACTTTCCAGGATGGGAATCCAGGGTCACAGGTTACTGGGATTGTTCTCTGGGGCCTGGGTGGTGCCCAAGACCAAGGTAACTCAGAGGGAAGGTTGAGCCTGTGACCTTCCAAAGACTGTCCAGGAGGAACTCTACCCTGTACCAAAGGAATCCTGTGAAAACATTTTCAGGGCTGAACTGGTACCCAGAAGAGAAGAGGACCTCTTTCTCCCACAGATACTCCGCAATGGCACATTGAGAAACTGATTGTCCCCTGGAAAAGTCATCCAGTTGAGGTGACAATAATGAGGTGGCAGCTATTCCCCTAGCCTGGAAGTTCTTGGGCACCCAGCCTGGAAGCCCCTGCACAGATGCCAGCCCCATCTCCTGCCTGGCCAGGGCCACTCCTCAGGGCCCTGGAAGTGTAGCAGGAGCTGTCAGGGGACTCTGGCTGGGAGTGCCTGTCGGTGGCAATGCATCTGTCTGGAGGGTGAAAATGAGTCATTAAATGAGACCTGCAACAAATTTCTGTGCATGGCTGTCTTATATTTGTATTTGAAAGTCATCATTCTGGGCTGTGACAAAGGGGTATTTTCAATACAGAATTTCTGCTGTGCCTAAAAAATGAGCTTTTAGCTGTGAAAGTGACACTTTGTCCATTGTCTGTGGTTTAGCCTTCACACCGCATTTCCTTCCCACTGTGAGGCAGTAACTAGCCACATACTCCCTCTCAGCCTGCTCCATGCTGAACAGAAATATTCTTGTCCCTCCACCAGAGCTGTGACAATTCTGTTGAGGCAGAGGCCTGACACTCAAGCCCCTCTGCTTTCTTGGCCAGGCGGAGGCCCCACCTGTGGAACATAGACCCAAAATTTCCTGGAAGAAGGACAAAAAGCAGTTCTGATTTGTTGAGCATCTTGGAGTTGCTGTGGCCCAAATAAATGCCCACTGTCATGGTGACGTGCTCAAGCCAGGAGCCTCTGGACGTGGGGTGGACAGCAGAGGCATGGAGATGGAGGGAGAGTCCATGGGCTCAGCCTGGAGCAAGTAAGACCACAGATTTTGGAGTTAGTCTTGTGTTCCAATCCTTGCTTCCCCACTTATTAGCTGTGTGTCTTTGAGCAATTTATTGAACCTCATTGAGCCTCAGTTTTCCAATTTGTCAAATGGGGATAATATTAATCATACCAACTTCACATGGTTGCAGTAAAGATTAAATGAGGAAAATGTAGGCAAAATACTGCTCCCCATGACTGCTCCCCAGCATGTGCTCAGAGAACATCCGCTTTATTACTGTCAGCATCACTGGTGCTGCGTTTGCTCTCTGCCTAATTCTGGCATGGGCAGTGCACAGAGGCAGCGGAAGCTAGCTGCGTGCTTTAAAGAGCATCTGGGAAGAATCTGTCATGTTTTGGAGATGCCAGCCAAAGAACATCTCACTTCCAGCCAAGCACCTTGTTTGTCCAGCTACAGAACGTGGCCTATTTATCAGAGACAGTCACCCCAGCCCCCTTTTTCTTATTTACTTCTCAAGAAGTGCAGCCAGAGGAGGAAATTAAGTTGTGGCTTGGTTGAAGCCCAAATGCAGACATTTTCCTTTTTGATAGGCGCATCTGCCCTTCCAGTGGCCCCGTGAAACGTGCAGGAACTTAGAGGCACTTACGGGCATTAGAGGAATTGATACCCTTTGAAAGAGGGGTCGAGAATAACGCAAACGTCATGTGATCTCTGCTGTGCACAGAGTAGAAGGAACAAACCAATTAACCAATGGAATGTGGAGCATCCAGGGAAACTGTGGGGGCTCTGAAAGGCCAAGAAAAGCAGCAAAATGGTCCCTACGTGGACAAGAGTCTGCTGCTGCTGCTAAGTGTGGCTAGAACTAAAGATCTAGTGGCTTTGACCGGCTCTGGATCATTCTTCCAAGTTCTTCTCATTTTCTTTCCAGGATGGGCACATTCCTCTTTGATTAGATAATTTCCTATACCGGGGCCCAAACGCCAAGCCCAATTCCTCCCTTTCTGGAACCTTGAGTCCCTGTCCACTGGGGGCTTTGCTTTCGTGCTGCCTTCTTGGCAGGTGTGCCTGGATCTGCTGGGTCTGCCTCCTTTGCTGAATTGCTAGCTCGGCTGAGGGAGCCAAGTCTTACCCAGATTTGAATACCTGGGACAGGAGTAGATTTTTAGTGGGTGCCTAGTGCACCTGGTGAACGGTCTTTGGGAAAGTTGAGCAACCATCAATTAGCAATGTCTTCCGCAGACAGGGGCACACACAGCACAGGTTGACCAAGAACTAGTGCCCAGTAAGTAATTTAGATATGTATGTCAAGCAAACAGTCAAGTAAATGAATAATAATTAGAACAGACAGGTGAGGCGACTTGCTGAAGGTCACATGGGCAGTTTGCTGCAGCGTATGGACTGGACAGCTGTCTTTGGGTTGATAGCTATGAATTCTTTCCCCTTGTGTGATTTTCTCTCGCTCTTTGCTCACAGGATGGGGGTTGTGGGAAATCACCCACAAAAGGGGTCAGGGAGAAAATATGGTACAGGCTAAAGCTCTTTCTCCAGCTCCTGTTTGATCTGGTCAGAAACAGATGCACAGATCTCTGCTGAAAAGAGACAGACTAGGCCAGGACACCGTGGCTTCTCTACCACTCCAACAGAATTTGATGCAAGTTTCAACCAGGGATTGTTAGTCACATGTATTCTCCATCTAGAAATCATTTGTTAATCAATGAGTGCACTTTTTTTTTTGGTATGCTGAATCACATCTGGAAATGATTTAGCCCCCATAAATTGATGCTAGAAAGATGATTTAAAAATTCTGATTGTGCCCAAATGAGTATGGAAATGTTTAATAAGGAGCTGGGGTCTTGGGATGCCTGTGAGGCACATTCTTGAATCCTCAGGGCCTGGACCTCACTTTGGACTAAAGGGACCACGTGGAGGATTAGGCAGGTGCCGGTTCAGTTCTGTTTCCCATTCTGGTGAAGCAAGAGCCTCTGCTTCCCTGCTCGCCCTTCTTTCTGTCCAGAGCACTAGTTTCTATTGCTTGTTTCCCAGGGTGGAGGGAGGGCGGGGAGGAGAGCACGTGGATGACACAGTGTTGGCATCTCACAGAAGCACCATGACAATCCTGGGACACAGGGACTGTGATTCTTCTTTGCTCTCAGAGAGGTAAAGTCATCCTATAAATTATTTTGAGCCTAAAATCCCTTGGCTATGACTTGCACAAGGTCACAAAACAAACCAGAGTCACAGGGACTCCTGGTGCTGTGCTTTCTGTGCGCCGAGCTTTTTGGAGTCCTCCATCTCCTGAGCAGGCCCCTGGGGTGGCCCTTCCTGGCATGGGACCAAACCGTAGAGCTTTGGAGGAACCAGAGCCAACAGCCATTGTGCTATGGGAAGGAACCCATGGACAGGGGGGCAGGAGGGAGTGTCCCCCATTATTTCAAACCTCAGAGAATATCCAGAAAGAGGCCCATTCCGGAAGTCAAGGATGAATGTAATTTCTTTTCCTATAGCTGTTGAGTGGTGGTGTCCTCAGGCAGGGACTCGGTATCCCCCATTCTCACCAATGCCCAGGGACCCAGGCTCAGTTCCTCAGTGTCCTAACAATACCAATAAGGTGACAGCTTGTTGAGCATTTGTGGTGCACCAGTTATTGCACTTGGTGGTTCATAAGTGTTACCTTGTTTCACCCCGACAACGATTTTATGGGATAGCTACTATAGCAATCCCTCTTTTACAGATGAAGAAACTGACACTCAGAGTCTCAGGAAGCTCCCAAAGTGACCAAGTCAGCTACACGGTGGAGCAGGCTGTCTAACTCCAGACCTGCACACGCAACAACTACGCTACAGTCTTCTCAGGCCTCCTGCGGAGGCCCTTAGCCTACTGTGTTGTGGAAGAGTAAGGGATAAAGGAAGCACCAAAGGACCTTTCTGAAATTGTTATTTTTAAAAACATTTTCCAAACCGGCCCCACATTTAAACAGAAGATAAATCCCACGCATTCCAGACTTTGCTGTCCTGCCTCCTCCTCCTGACTTCATAAAGAAAGACAAGTGGAAATCACGTGGTAGAGTTTGGGCTAAGGGGCTGCTTTGCTGCCACATGACTCCTTTCCAGCCGGAGAAGTGCTGGGTGTGACCTGCATGTCCCAGTTGGCTTGCTGAGCAGGCCTGGGGAGGACTTGCTCAAGGCAGAGCACCAGAAAGGCATGAGTAAGGCGGGCAGAGGACCACCCATGGTCTGGGGGAAGGATGGAGCTCGAGGCTGGATGAGAAGTCTCTCGTCCCCTGAAAACACAGGGCTTGAGGGTCCTTTTCAGAGGCAGAGCAGCACAGCACGGGGTCTGTTGGAGAGAGGCTGGATGTGGGCAGGGTGTTCCGGGTTGATTTGTGTTCCCACAAACTCCCACACTGAAGTCCTTACCCCCAGCACCTGTGTGTGTGACCTTGTTTAGAAATAGGGTCGTTGCAGATGTAATTAGTAAAGATGAGGTCATTAGGGTGAGCCCTAACCTAATGTGACTGGTGCCCTTAAAAAAAGCAGAAATTTAGACACAGGCGTGCATGGAGAATACCACGTGGAGATGAAGGCAGAGATCGGGGCGATGCTTCTGCAGGTTAGGGAACACCACCAGGAGGAACTGCCCCAACCACCAGAAGGTAAAGGAGAGCCCTGGAACACATCTTTCCTCACAGTCCTCACAAGGGACCACCCCCATCACCAGCACCTTGATCTTGGACTTCTGGCCCTTAGAACTGTGAGACAAAAAATCTCTGTTGCTGAAGCCACCTGTCAGTGGAGCTTGTTATGGGAGCCCTAGGATCCTGGTACCTCAGGTGCGTCCAGCAGGCAGCAGGAGAGCCCAGGGCTGCCCAGTGCTTTCCCACGCAAGGACCCAGTTCTGAAATGGCTGACCAAGGACGTACATGACCACAGCTGGCTGGAGCTCATTCTCAGGCCTGTTTTGTAATTTCTGTTTAATTGGGCAAGTTGAGCACTTAGCCCGTGAAGGCAAAGGCTAGTGGAGTGTGAGCCCAGACAGGCCCCAGGACCTGGGCGTGCAAGCAGCTCAGAGGACCTGGCTTCATGCTCAGCAACTTTAGCTTTTCAGGGTCTGTTCTAGGTGGAGGGTCACTGGTCACCCTCCCCATGGGGCCAGAGGTCAGGAGAATGAGTGCCTGCATTTGTGGAGGAACGGAGTGGCTTTTGTTCCTGGGGTTCAGACCTGCTGGGTTCGGGGACTGAGAATCTGCGTGCGAGCTGGGACGCCAGGCACGTCAGGAATTTGGAGCACGTGAGTCGCTGCACAGAAGCCTGTGCTGGTGAGTCCCATTCTTGATGAGATGAATACTGAAGTCAGGAGGGACATGTTCAGGGACTGGATCACACCCAGTGGGACAAGAGGAGAGGCTTCTAGACAAAAAAGCAGAGGTGGGCACAGTCTGAGGACAGATCCTGCCTTAAGGCTCATGTCATTTGTGGCTTGGATGGGCTGAAGGCACTTTTCAGGAAGCACAGTTCCCACCACACACAAAACCGCATGCAGGGAGTGTGGCCTTAGCCAGCCCTTGTGTTCCAGCAGCCACCGAGGAGGCAGCTGCATTGCTGGGGAAGAGCCTATGGCCGGCACACCAGGCCTATCAGTAGGCTGGGGCCCGGGGCAAGTGCCCACAGAGGGGCGGGGGAGGAGCCCCCTGCATCCCAGGACTGGTGGGCTGGGCTTCTGCCTGCGGAGCCTGCCGTGAGTCAGCCAGCTCCCCTTGCTGAGGAGTACGAAGGCGGGTTGGGAAGAGAGAGCATGCAGCTCGCGTGCAGCTTGGGTTGTGGCCCTGGGAGCTCTGCCACATGCGCTGACTTAGGAAGCCTGCATGGCCCACAGAGCTGGGCAAAAGTGCACCTGCCTGGGCCCTCCTACTTCACACTCCCCGGTGCGGCAGGGGACGGGAGATGGGCAGGACGCATGGATGCTCAGGAAAGGGTCCAAAGCAGAGACCTTGCTTTCGATGAGCGGATGCTTCTGGAGGCAAACAAAGT
Source organism: Indri indri (assembly GCA_004363605.1). Lineage (NCBI taxonomy): Eukaryota > Metazoa > Chordata > Mammalia > Primates > Indriidae > Indri > Indri indri. The sequence continues at coordinate 91,720 of RJWJ010001096.1, forward strand.
CGGTAAGTTAACCGGGCCATTTCTCCTGTGCCCCGTCCTGTGCTAGGTTTGCAGATGCTGTGAGGCGTGGTCCCCACATGCAGGTGGGGCAGAGTCTTCTCAGGCCGCAGGCAGGTGGATGGCCCCAGTGGAGAGTGGCTTGGTCCGGGGTGGCTGCTCTGGCGCATGGCTCGCGAAGCACGGAAATTTGGCTGCAAGGGTTTCCAAACAGCCCTGTTGGTCTTGGCAGTCAGGCCCTGTGCCTTCCATTCATCAGTGTCACCTCTGGAGTTCCCAGGGGCCCCTACATGGAATGAAACAGAGACAACACGTGTGCAGCTGAAAGCGAATTTCCTCAGCAGGCGGGGTCCCAGGCAGGCCTTCGGATGGAGTTCTTCGGGTGGGGTGACACTCCTTGGAGAAACTCAAGCCTGGGGCCTGTGCGGGGGAGGGTACGCTTTCTCCAGCAGAGACCAGGACTGCTGTGCGGCCACCGCACTCAGACACTGCAGGCCTGTCCTTGGAGGCTCAGCTGCTCTCCTGGCAATGACATCAGAGTCTCTGTAAGTTACTCTGATAAATGGTCCAAGATGGGAGGGACGTGAGCAGTTCTGAGGCCCCACATGCCTTGCTATTGGTTCACCAGAAGTCACAGAGGCTGACGGCCTTAATTTCACCATGAGATAAGGGGACTGCTGTGTAGGCAGAGCTCCTCCAGGCAGAATCAAGAGATTTGTGTTTGTTCCGTTCTCTCCTGTATACCCAAAAGAGCACCTGGCACATAGTAGGTGCTCATTAAATGTTTATCGAATGAAAGAATATGCCCATCTCCCCTTCTGTGCCTGTCTCTTAGCACCAGGTGACATTGGCTGGAGCAGGAAACAGGGCCTAGGGAGTCCCCATGTGTGCTAAGGGCTGATGTGCACAGATTGTTTGAGAGCAGAGTGCTGTGATGCAGTTTTGGTGGGAAGTTCTATAGCTGTCCCGGGAAGCCCACCCTCCCTGGGTGTCTTGGAGCACCCCATGGAGAGCAGCAGGCCAGCTGAGGAGTGTCCTGATCCCAGAAGACTCCTCATTTCCTTTCTGATGAGAGGCTGAATGTGTGGGCTTGCCAGGAGCTCGGAGCTGCTGGAATCCCCCCTGCCTGCTTGTGACTGGCACTGTCTCTTCTAGCTGAGGTGACGTCTATCAAGCAGAGCACCAGTGTGTGCCAGTCCTGTGCGGGGCACTCCAGGCAGGTGGCAAGGACTTGTTCTTGGCCCTCTCTCAAGGACTAGCCATCCGACCACATAGTTGAGCTCCTCACTGCTTCCAGGGCTCAGCGGGCACAGCCCTTGCTCTCCCGGGAGCAGCTAAGAGAGTGCCAGGGAGTGGAAAAGAGAATTTCAGGGGCGGAGGCTGACAGTGAGCCTGGAATGGGGTGTCTCTGGCAGCTGCCGGGAGGCCCCAAGAGGGAGGATGAGCTGGGGGTATGCATGTGTGGGGTGCATCCCTTTATGTGTGCACATGCGTGCGTGCATTCATGTAGATATGCACATCTGCATGTGTGTGTGTGTGCATGTATACACAAGCCTGTGTCTGTACGTAAGCATTTCTGCATTTGCGTGTCCCATGTGCTCATGTGTAGGGCCAGAAGTCAATATGACATGTGCATCTACATGCCTGTGCATACGGTATATGCTTAGGTTGCTGTCACCAAGTGGCCATACTCAGGACATTTAACACCCAGCCTGCCACAGTCACTGACCAATCAGAATGGACAGCAAGTGACTCAGTGTTGGTTGGAGTCATGGGAGGCTCAGAGGGTCCCATGGGAGGGGCCAGAATGATTTCTGTATGGGGGGGTATGTTTGGGGAAGCCCCTGTGTACCAACTGATCCAAATGTACTTCAGTATTTTAGTAGCTGGTATGTCCTTCCTTGTGCTGATGGGAAGAACATCAGTTGTGTGTTACCAAAAGTCAGCTTGGGGTGAGTAATTAGGAAAATATGTTCCAGTGCATGTGGGTGCAATTTTCAGCAAAAGGAGTGACAGGATTGGATTTACATGTTAGAGTACTCTGTTGGCTCCAGACAAGTTATTTAATCCCCCTGAAAAATTGGGATAGCTGTACCCACCTTTACGTAAGGCTGGTGTAAGGATGAAGTGAGCTAGCACTCCTGCAGTGTGCCTGGCTCCTGGAAGTCATTCATATTTCTGGTGTCATCAGTTTTAGTATGAAAATGGCACAGTAAATGGCTCCAGGTACAGTTTTGGCGGCCACACAAATCTGAATTTTATGACCAGTTGGCTGTTTATAAGTCATAAAAGTGAAGCTACTTAATTTCTCTGAATCTCAGTTTCCCCACCTGTGAAATAAAGACCACAGGATGTTACTGTGCGTTTGTGGTAGCACCTTTAGCACTGTCTTGCACTAAGTGATCTGCGGATGAGTTCTGGTGATGGTGATGATGATGGTGGTGATGATGATGATGGTATAGAGAGTACCTCTGCACTCTGCCAGAATCTGAGGGCCTTTAGGACCACTTGGTTCAGCTGTTTCAATGCACAGACGAGATTGCCATGGTCTGTGGGGGTGGGTCGGGGGACTGACCTCAGGCTCCCTGGCACTGTGTGTGAGACCTGAGGGGCCCACTGAGGCATGAGAAGACTCCAGCAGGGGGTGGGCCTTCCCCACAGAGCTGAGTCCTGGGCTCTACGCTGACTTTGGGATTTGGTAAGACATTGGTGCTGTGTGTACCTTTCACTACTTCTGATAGACTTGTATGATGACGTGTGCTCTGGCAGACACCCTCGGTGGAACCAGGGCTCCTAGGGACTCTAGGGAGAGGGGAGGAGGGGAGGAGGGGAGGAGGGAGGAGAGCGTCACCGAGCCCCTTCCCTGGTGGATGGGGTGACGGCTTGGCTGGCTTGTCCTTGGCCTGCTCACCTGAGAAACCTCTCCACATTTTGAGACCTGCATAGATGCTGCCTTTAAGTTAGTGGCAAGACAGAAACTCAAGGCACAAGCCCTCCTAGGACCAGGCATCAAACATTACAGAAACCCATTGTGACTTTGGGGGGTGGCAAGGGAGGTAGAAGCTGATGGCTCGTGAGGTATTTGGTTGGTCCTCAGGGGATAGCAAGTGGCTGGAGGCAGATCGTCAGGTAGTAACAGCACCAAGCGCTTATATAGCATTTTCACCTTCTCATACACGACTCTCAGCAATGTACCCATGTAAACTTCTATAATCTTCACACACACCCTCTGAGGTAGGTACAGTTATTATTCAATCTTGTTGATGCAGAAAGGGGGGTGCAGAACAGCTCAGTAACCTGTCCGAAGTCATATCCTGACACGCCCAGCGCAGGAGAGAGCTGGAATTAGAACTCAGGCGGCCGGACCTGGAGACTGTTCTTTCCGTATCCTTGGTTGGAGGCTGGGACGGAAGGACAAAGCCTCTTCTTTCCCTTTGGTGAGATCTGGGCTGAATGCTGGGAAATTGTGAGCATGGACATTTCTCCAGGCGAAGAGAGCAGCCCGGGAGCTTCGAGGACGGCCTGGCTGCTGGCGCTGCATTCCACCGTGGGCGGCTGCGCAGTTGCCTGGAGCCTCTGGGGAACGCTGGGGGCGCCATTAATCACGACGTGACCCCCTCATGGGGACCAGCCCCGCCTCGCCCTGCCTCTCCTCCCTCACTTGCCAAATTCTCACTGAGAAAGAAACAGGACGGGAGCACAGCCTTCTCCTGGAGGGTGGGCTCCTGGCACCCCTGAAGCTCCAGGGTTGATCAACAGGTTTGGATGAACTCCTGTTGTGGGCTATGGAGGGGACCCAAGGCCCAGCCCAGGGTGTGCACAGGCCGGGGCAACAGGAGGAGAGAGGGCTGATGGCTCAGAGCAGAGGGAGGTCCCTGCAGGTTAATGGAGGACTCTGGGAGTTTTGTCAGGGAGAACAGGGGGCGAAAAGGTGGCGTGTCACTGGGAAAGGGAAGGGAAGGGGTCGGGGTGGCTGGCAAAGCCCTGGGAGCCACATCTGCGGAGTGCTTTTCCTCAGGTGTCAGGAGGGCTGGCTGCCACACGAGGGCACGGGCACCTGCCTGCCGGCGCTGGCTGCAGAGCCCATCGTGCGTGCGGGGATGGGCAGAGGGCAGAGTCTGGCTCGGTCCTTATTCGTGCGTGCTCACCTAGCCCCTCCGTGTGCCCCACGGGGCGGGCCCCCAAAGTACACGGCCGGCACTTCAGGTAGACACATTGAGGGAACTGAAGAACAAGTGAGTAACCAGGTGTCTCCCCACCCCGACTCAGTGTCCCAGCAGTGCCCACCTGGGCAGAAGACCGGCCGAGTTTGGAGGAGTTAGGAGTGGCCTCTGCCAGCCCCCAAAGATCTCTGGACTCATGTCTGGGGGACACGGGACTGTTCTGGCGGTGCTGCAGCAGGGGGAGGGGGAGGTCTCCGCCCCGATGGGCGCCCCTTGCTCTTCAGCTCCTGGGGAGGGGACAACGCCGGCCCAGCCCCGGTCTGCACTGACCTCAGCTGGGGTGGCAGCAGTGGGGAGGGCAGAAGGGCCGATTCTCCGGGGTCTGCAGGCTGGGACCTTAACCTCTCCCGGGGCTGTCTTATACTTTTGCCTCCAGCTTTACATTTTTCAGAACCATTCACATGATACTTTAGTGCTTAACTCAACAGCCATAGAAAATAGACTCTTTTCACTTTTTTCATTTTTTTGACCTAAGATCATGTTGGTGCCAATTTCCTTTAAAATAATTCACTACCTGTGGGCCACTGGTGTGAAATCCCAGCGGTAGCCCCCACCGACCCTCCCTCCGTAATTCCATGGCCTCCCCTCGCTCACGCTCCACCCGGGGATCCTTGGCCTCTGTGTTTATACACTAATGTTTTTTCTCACACATTCATTGTGCAGCTTTCCTTAATTTGGTGTCCTGCCGGGCACCAGCGGGAAGCCACTCAAACATTATGTCAGTGATCTCAAAATTGAACCCCAGGGCTTTCTTCTGCCAGCAGATGTGTGGCACACTTTATTAACTCAAGTACCCACGAGTTGAAAATTTCATTAGTTTGAGGGGAGGGCTAAGTCCCATCAAGAGACCTGGTCTGGACAGATTCTTTGTGTCAACCTGACCCCTAGCAAAACGGATTATTGTTCTAAGTGAGACAAGTGACCTAATGTTCTGCCTATTATGCACACATGGTCTGTAACCTTTTAAAATACGAGTGTGGGAAAACAGCGCATTCTGCCACATCCCTGACCGCAAATTCCTGACAGGTGGCAGCCGGCCTCTTAGCAACGCTGCAAGGAGCCTGGAATTATCCAAGGGCCACGGCGGTTCCCCTAGGCCAGGTACAGGGTGGGGTCAGGGGACCACCTGCTGGGAGGAAGGAGCCCACAGAGGCAGAGCTCAGGCTCCAGTGCCACCCTGTGACAGGCCAGGGGACAGCCTTGGATGGGTGGCAAGCCGTGCAAAGTGTAGGAGTAGCCCATCTCCCAAGCCCCATCAGTGTGGGTCTGGGGCTTTCCAGAAGGACTGGGAGACTCACAGGGAAGTGCTCCTGTGTTTGCTGGGCAAAGAGAATTTGCCAGGCTCTGTGCTGGGTGTTGAGTGCAGCCACATCCCTGTTGAGAACACGCCATGTAAACCCACCTGCTCACCTGGGCCCCCTGCCCAGGTGACGAGACTGGGTGCTCCTGAGGCAGAACTGGGACTAGGATGTAGGTCTGCAGATCCCCGCCCAGGGGGGCCCAGGTGATCCCCCGTTCTGAGTGGCCTTATGTATTGCCTGTGAGGCACACAGAACCTGTAACCTCTTAAAATACAAGGAGGGGAGAAGGGCACTTTCTGCCCCATGCCTGACCACAAATTCCTGACAGGTGGCAGCCGGGCTCTGTGGGAAAAAGAAGAACATTCTTAGTTGGGTTCAGCATATCCTGGGGCCTCCCTAGCAAGGCCCTGAGCACCCTGTGGAGGACACGGGTGTCCCAGCTGTGGCCTGAGTCTGTGCAAAGGTTGGGGGTGGGAAGGTGGTGGGACTAAGGGGTCGGGCGGGGGTATACTCTTCAAGTGGACATGGCTGGAGCGGGATGGCAAGTCCAGCTGGGGGACAGGGAGGGCTCCTGGGCAGGAGGGCTGAGTAAGGCTTGAACAGCCCAGAGGAATGAAGTGAGGAGGGGTTCCAGAAAGGAATGGGGCAAGGTGTGGCTCCTGCGTGGAGTTTCTGAGAATACTGAGAGGTGTCTGTGATCGTCCGCAGCACTCTTGCTCTGGGCTGTGTTTGGGGCTCAGACGTAGGGCGGTTCCTGAGCTGAGAGACTCCCTCTGGAGAGTGCAAAGGCAACATTTCTGGTGGCACCTTGGCCTCCGGCAGGGCCTGCTGTGGGGACCCATCTTCTGACACACCCATCTCTTCAGGGGTGGATGAGAACGCCTGGAGACCTAGGGGGTCTGCAGCCTCAAGGCCCGGGCTTGGCTGTCCCCAGAAGCTCTGCGCCTGGCCTCCCAGAGAGCTGAGGGTAGGGCTGCACTGGCCCCTACCTTCTGACAGACACAAAGCAGAGCTGGTTGTAAAAACTTAATTAAATGAAATATTTTAACAAGAAATTCCAAGAACAGAATGCCCTGCTCGTAAGCAAGCCATCACAGAAATAAAAGCTGACGGGAAGCGTGTGTTCTGTCCAGCAAGAGAAAGTTTCTGCAAGAAACAAGGTAGTGCAGGGAGCCGCCTGCGTTGGACAAGGGGGTGAGCGGGCTGGTCTCTGAGTCAAAGCCCAGCAGGGCTGGGGCACAGCCCTGGGGCTGTGACTACTCAGCTAGGGAATGCATGGACTCCTGACCATAATCTGAGCACTTGACAAACCTGTACCGAGCACCTACTGTGTGCTGGGCAGTGCCTGAGGCTCTGGGTGTGCAATGCCCTCAGTTCACCAGGTGCTCCTGTGAGGGGGATACTTTGCAAGATGAAGAGATGGAGGCTCAGGGAGGTGACGGGACTGGGTGCTCCTGAGGCAGAACTGGGACTAGGATGTAGGTCTGCAGATCCCCAAGTCTGGGCTCTTTTACCACCTGCCCTGCTCTTTCCACTGCAGCTCAGTTAGAAGAGACACTGAAGAGGAAACCTGACTGTGTTTGCAGTTCCACTGAATTGCAGTGGTCCCTGAGCAGGGCCACCTCCGGGGCTGGAGTGTACCATTATACCTTCCAGATGGAGCACAACCAAGTCCTGTCCTCGCAGCAGAGGACCCTCAGCCCCAAGCTGAGGAGAGGGCCTGCAGACCAGAGTGTTCACATGGCTTGCCTGGTGAACTTCCTGGAGGAGGTGGGATTGAGAGAGGCCTGAATATTTCCTGGCGTCAGGGGATGGTGTGGCTGGTGGAGAAGGGACGGAGCCAGGCCTGGGAGTGGGGAGCACAGCATGGCGTGTCCTAAGGGGCAGGAGCGGCCTGCATCAGAGGGGAGAGTGGACCCTGGGTCAGGGAACCTTTGCCCTCTGTAAGTGTCACAGTGGCGAGATGACAGTCTGGGGCCTGTGTGAGGGAAATGCACTGCACACACAAGCCGAGGAACTTGCTTGATTTCTCTTGATTGGTTGTTTCCTGCACTAGAAGTCTTTCCGTAATTCCTGCCACCTCGTGTATTTATTGCATATCATCTTCCAATGGCCTCCGCAGGACCTGGCTCTGTACCAGCTCTATTTAAGCAAACTCCATCAAAAACCATGAAATCTGCAAAGAAGACCCATTTTAGGTAGGATGGTTCACAAGGTAAGAGGAAACTTTGTTTTCCAAGAATATTTGCCATCAGGTTCTCTTACATTGTACATTTCAAATATTCTTTGATGTATTCAAGTGAATACTCAAACTTTCTAGGATCTAGTGAGTGCATAAAGTGAGGCAGGGCTGTGATTGACTCAGAAATCAGCTTATAACAAGTGACTTTCTTTTGCAGCAGAAAAATTGCTTCAAATTCTATTGCCTACCATCCCCCAAGGACTCGGTGGCCCCATGGGGAGAAGCCGGGTGGCCCCTGGAGAGGGAGAGAGGAGTTGGGGTTGGCCCGCGCCCCGCTTGGATTCTCCTCTGCCTCTGCGGCTGCCCGTGCATCCCAGCCCCGCACTGTGGTTTTGCCCCACACACAGCTGAGGGGAGACCCCGCACCCCCAGTTTGCATCTGTACCTGCCACAGAAAAGGAGTCACCCTTGCATGGACAGCGGGGCCTGTGATGGGCAGGCAGGGTGCCAGGGAGCGGGGTGCAGGGGAGGAGGGCGAAACACCCCGTCCACCAGGAGAGTGAGGACCCAGTCATCCTCGTGGGACTTCAGCCCCTTCCTCCTCCCATCCAAACCCTTTCCTGAGAGGAAAAGCCTAGAAGTGCCACTTTCGTGTTCGTGGCCAGCCAGTCAGGGACAGCAGCACATACGGTGCTGAGTGAGTTGTCTCAGACACGTCCATGCAAGGGAATGAATGTTTCGGAAAACTCAGGGATCCCCAAGAGGGAGCGCTTCGGCTACCCAGCCACACGGTGAAACTAGGAGAAAACCAACAGGGACTCCGCGGAAGCCTTGGACTGGCCCGCTTGGTTTCAGTTCGGAGCAACATGGGCCAGGGAGATTTAGATCACGGCAGGCGCTTGGCCTGAGCTCGTTGCAGCAGAGATCAGAGAGGTCTTCGAGGACTAAGAGACATTCTTTGCTGGGCCTTGAAGGATTTCCCCAGAAAAGAACCAGTCACGGAAATAAAAAAGTCGGATAGTACAGGAGGGCCCAGAGTCTCGCAGTTCATCCGGAGCACGTTATCGTTCCTTGAATTCCCGTTCAGCAGATGAAGTAGCTGAGGATCCGAGAGGTGAAGTGACTCTCCCCGGGCCCCACACTAGTGAGTGGCACACTTGGAACTCACGCCCGGGTCTCCCTCTTGAGTGTGGTCTGCCACCTCCTGCCACCTCTCTCCCTGTGATCCCGGGGTCCCTGCGGTCCTCCTCTTTTGGGCCCCTCCAGACCGAGGGTCACATCCAGCCTCCCATGGCAGAGCCTTGTTCACGTCTCTGCCCTCAATGCTCAGGAGGATGCCTGCACCAGAGAAGGGGCTTAATAGATAGCTACTGAAGTCATAGTTTTCCCTTGAAAGGGGGAGTTAATTCATCCCGAAATCCCAGGGGAAGAGGGAAGGGAAGCACAAAATAATTTAAGTGCTTAATAGGTGCACTTACAGGTTTTTCTCTTTCTGCTTTCTAAAAAATAATTAAATAATATAGTCAATCAGTAGCATAATAAACACCTGTAAACTCACCCCCCAGCATGAGGGTCACCCGCATCTACCTGTGAGTCCTCATCTCTCTTTCCCTGTCTCTCCCTTCCAGACGTCACCTGTCCTGCATCCTGAGTTTATCATTCCCTTGTTTAGAGCTGCAATCCTAGAAAACAAAGTGTTTGGTTGCAGTTGCTTTTAACTTTATTACAAGAGTATCACACTGCGTTTCATCTTCTGGGACTTGCCTTTTTAATCCCTATCCTACTGTGGTGAGGTTCCTCTAGGTAGTTGTGTGTATAATTGTAATTGTAATTGTACGCCACTCATTTGACTGCCGTCCATACAACACAGTCTGTCTGTTCTCTGTGTGCCAGGCTCAATGCACACTGTCTCATTTACTCTCTATAGCACCACTTTCAACTCCTGCTCAGAGTGGCTCAAACTATTCTTTCATAATCTCTATGTTAAAGATGAAATTGAGGGTTAGAAAAATCGAGTGACTTTCCTGAGGTTACATGGCACATGAATGGTGAAGTTTGAATTGGGCCCAAGAGCCAGGGCCTTCTTTTAAGAGGAGGGAAGCCCTGGCTGCCCCGGCCTTTCCCACCTCAGCTCAGTAGAGCTATGAGGCAACAGTCTTCCCTCTCTCTGTTCTTTTCATGACCGTCCAGTGCACCACATGATTATGGAAATGTTCTGAGGGCCCCAGCTCCGATCCAGCCAGCCCAGTCCCTGTACGAGGGCCCTAGGTCTTCTGGAGCTGTCCTGAGCTCCGTTACTCCATAAGGACCTGGGCACCAGGCTGGATGGGCCCACTTGATGGAAGTAAAGAGAAATGGAGAGTCTACTCGGAAGCTTAGGGGGAGCTGGTGGAGCTGGGCTGCTGACTCAGCTGCTCCTTTCTCGGGCCACTGTTTGGTCTAGAGTCTAAACTCTGGATGCCTTTGCTCAGTGTGGTTTGGAGTTCACTCTGCACAGCTGACAGCCCAAGTCATAGCTTAAAAACAAGGCTGGGGACACAGGTCTGCAGCTCATGAAACAGGCCACCTCCAAGGCCTGAGTCATCCCTCTCACCCTAAGACTGGGCCTCAGTGGTGTCAGTTCAGGGGGTAAAATGGACACAAGGCTCAGCGCTTAGTCCTAATGCCCTGGGCATCACTGACTTTAAGCACTGCTCAGACCTGGGGAGGCATGAGCCAGTCTGTAGGAGGAACAGGGCAGGGCCCTTCTGCTCCACCAACTTTATAAGGCCCAGGAATGTTATTTGTTGGTGACCACCCAACCATCTCACCCACAAATGGAGCACTCTGTAGCTGACCTCTTAATGTGAAACAGCATGCGAGGAGATGAGCTAAGAGGTAGGGTCTGGTTCTGCACATTTATCTCTGGTTATTAGACACTTTTAGAGGGAACATCTGTTTGTCCACTCTGGCTCCCATATTGCCGGCCCCAATCTCTGACTGAATGGGGACTAAGTCATAAATTAGAGCCAGAAGTGGGACCTCGAATAGGACATCAGAAGGGGCTTTGCTTGACTCACCAAAAAAGGGGAATTGGGCTCCTAAACTGACCAGCCTCAAGAGAAAAGCAGAAGAAAATGGGGATAGCTAGAAAGGTGCCTGGTGGGACCCAGTCCCATTGGATCCATTTCATATAAGTTTATCCTGGGGACAGCGCCGCTACTCTAGGCAGGACCTGGGAGTCAAACCAAAGCACACAGCTCGATCATGATTCTGAAGTTCCAGGCACCTGGCCTGGGCTCCTTTGTTTGATTTCTCCTTTGGTTTAAAACATTGGATGTTTGTTTTATCGGAGGAATATCTGTTGTTTACAGCAGGACATTCCCCATCACCTCACGGTATATTCCTTCAGGGATGTACATCACTCTCAGGATAATAGACCCATTAACTACACAAAAGGAGAACCTCTTTGTTTTCTTGTTAAGTTTCTAAAGATACTTATAAGGACATAAAATTAATATAATAATTAAAATTCTCATTCATCCCTATTCCTTCGGATGTCGTTTCTCTAGTTCACATTGCTAATTTGCTGGCTACATATTTCTCTGCTTAGACATGTCACTGCAAACTGAAACTCACCCTGTGATCCCATGGGCCCACTGCAGCTGCCTTATACTCTTACCCTCCCCTCCGACACATTCCTCCTTTTCCTACTGATGCCCCACAATCTTTGAAGCTGCACAGGTTCAAAATGTCCTAACTCTGAAGTTAGCTCTGCCCATCCTGCTTCCTTGCTCTTCCTCTCTCCCCTGCAACCCCTCCGGTTCCTGGCCCCAGTGACTTACCAAGGCGTTCTTGCACCTATCTTTGTGTTTGAATAATCAGCCACCTGATTCTGTCAATTCTGCCTTCCTGACCTACTTGTTCCCTACTCCTCCCACCATTCCTGACATCAAGGACCTGAGGAGCTTGTCATCTTTTACTTGGACCCTGGTACAGCCTCATATCCAGAGTCATCCCCATAACAACTCATTGTATATGTGGCCATATTGGTTTCCCTGAATCACAACTCATATCACTCTTCTGCTCAAAGACTTTCACTGGCTCCCTTTCTCCAGCAAAGAGTGTGCCACCTTTTCACTCTGACATTCAAGGCCTCCGCAATATTGCAAGCCTGCCTTTCCAATACCGTTTCCCTGCTACTTTTCCTGTGCTCTAGCCAAACTGAACAATCCAGTGTCCTTGAAACGCACCCACGTATCTTTCTTCATTTCTGTTTCTCCTCTTCCTAGACTTCCCTTTCTCCCTTATCTGCTTATCAAAGTCTATGTATCTTCAAGATCCACTTCAATCTTTTCCATAAAAACTTCCTGATTTGCAACCTTTCCTGTTTTAATCTCTCGTAGTACTTTGTTTATGCCCATTATGAGACAATATGTTCCACCTTTGAAAGGCAGATGGACAGACAGACATGTAGGAACTGCACCTTACTTACTTTTGTCTCCTCTAAGGAGCCTTTTCATGGTGCTTAACACACAGAGGCATTTCACAAATGTTTATTGAACTGGATAGGTATCATTGCCTTCATTCTTTCTCCTTGCCATATCTCATTTCATCTAATAATAACGTCACTTTGTTTCAACATAACATTAAATGTTACAAAACTCACATATATTATTTCAACTAATTTTCATGAATCCTGCAAGGCAGGCAGGATAGATATTATCCTCATTTTAGAGGTAAGAGAACTGAGGCTCACAGAAAGGAAATAAGTTACCCAAATTAAAAGCAAATAAGAAATGTAGCCATTAACTGAACCCAGAGAAGTATCCTGATATGCAGTAGAAGACCAAAGAAGGGACCAAGCAAAATCTAAGCCCTCCCAAGGGTTCTTTCTTCTTTCAACTTTATTCAGAATGATGAAGACCTTCTAAGCCAGTCCAGGGGCTTAAATGTATGGGGGATACCAGTCAAGGAGCTGGGCAGGGAGTACTGTGTGATCATATATCATTTTGAATTTAGGGCTATTTTTCCCTCTTCTCAGCCCCAGATATAGATATCATCACATGAGCACTGGGAACGTTGGACTCCCTCTTCTCCTACAAATTAAGCCATAATTCCAGGCCTCCTTTCTGTTACTGAAGAGTTCAGAAACCCTTGCTGAACTGTGCCTGGAACCACTCATGTGGTACTCTGGGATCTGGGTCCAGTTTTTCCCCTTCTCTCATCCTCAGAACTGACCCCTCATTTATCCGTCCATCCATCCATCATCCAACAGACTTTCCTTGAGTACCAGCTCCATGCACTACCATGTATTCTGCCTCCCCAGGCTCTTTCTGGCTCACACAAACGAGATGTTCCTCAGGATCAAATGATGTGCAAGCCTTCGTGAGTACTTTCCCCTTCTCACTTGGCAAATACAATCCCTAAGATCAATTACCTCTTTTTGTTAGGTGGCAAAACATTTCCCTCCACAAACTCTCCCTTTCCCCTTTTATTCTGTCACTTAGATCATAGCATATATTCTTCTGGAGGCTTTGAAATGCCACAACATTTACGTCACTACTCTCCTTTCACTGTCTTTCAATATGAATGAACTACACTGAGTGGGAACGGTACACAGTAAAGACTCCATTTATTGGTTCCTCCTCCCCGCAAGTTTAACAAAATAACTAAGATCTTGAATTTCTCTAACTTGTAGAAAATGTCATCCCCCCTGAGTTCAGAGACTTTCAGAGCCCCTGTGCCAGCTTCGGTGCAGGTTCAGTTCATGTGTGTTTCTGCTTGTAGTCAGCTGCCTGTTGCAGGGCTAGCTCAGTAAATACAGCTTGATTTTTTTTTCCCTACCATGTGAAGGTTAAATTGGAAAAGAGTAAATGAAGATTGCTTTTTAAATTAGAGGGTGACAGTAAGTTCTCCCGGAGTAAGCTTTATGTAGGGGCTCATAGCTGTGTTTGATTGCAGCTTTTTCAGTAACTCAGTGATGTATCTCAGAAACATGTGGTAGTTTTGGATGGACAGGTCAATCAATCTTTCGTACTCAGCAATGAATTTTTCATAGTAATCAGAGACTTGGTCTGAGAAATCCTGCAGTTTATATCTAAACTGCTGGTGGTAATCAGAAATGATTTCCTTCATTGCAACAGCCGAGCTTTTAATTATTTCCTGAGCAGTGGCAGAAAGCTCTGCAATCTTCTCTTTCCCCTTTCCATCTGCATCGGTAAGGATGCTAAGATATTCCTGGACAGCTCTGTGCGTACGTTGCTTAACTTGACCTGAGAGCTGGGAAACAAAGCCAGCAGCACTGACAGTATATTTGGAATGGAAATCCTTAAGGGCGAGTACTAGGTTCTTGATCAGGTTGACTATCTTTTCTTCAAGTTCATAATATTTCACTGTCCAGCCAACTACACTTGAATCAAAATATTCTTCACGAAGAGCCTTTATGTACTGCTGGATCTGCTGTAACTCTTGGGAAGTTTCCTCAAGTTTGTTTTGAACAAGTTCATGGAACTTAACAAGGTCAAGGTATATGATTTCTTTCAGGAGTCCAAAAGCATATGGAATATGTTTGTTGAAGATTGTGTTGATTTCCTGTTGAACATCATTAGTGAGATAAGTAAATTTCTTCTTTAAATGTTTAATTTTTCCTTCTATCTCTTGGAAAACTCTTTGTAAAATGCCCTGAACATCACTTAGCATCTTTGTGATCTTGACTGACTGGAGGTCATTCAATGCCTTTTGGACATCTTGTGATGAAGATTTTAACAATTTTCTACACTCCAGGATTATATCTATTAGATCATATCTCCTTAAAACAAAAGGAAATTTAATCTTTAGGTCCTTGATTAATTCGGATTTCTCCACCAGGTCTTGGAAATAGGACAGCAGTATTTCCAACCCATTATGGACATTTGAATGTATCCGGGACAGTACCCCCACTACTTCCCTCATGGCCATAGTGCCGAGTTCATCTCTAGTGTACATCCCGGCTTTCCCTGGGAGCTGGAATCTGGTGGAGTTCAGAAAAGTAATGAATGAGTCAATCAGACGTTGGACTGTCATACGGTATTCTTGAGTAATTCGTAATAAACTGTCAAACACGTTAGCCTTGAGGTACAGAGTCTGGACCTTGTCCTTCCACTCCTGGTAGGTTTCAGTGGCGTCATTGGCTACTTTCCAGAGCTGTGTGTCCATCTTATCAATTTGTCTCATAGCCCCTTGATAGGCCCACTCAGCTTTGTTCTGCAGACTTCTTCTTGCCTTGGAAGAAGCATCTTTCAGGGTGAGTCCCGTGTGCTCCTGGTGGTACTTGTTGACATAGTTATAAAGGGCCCCTGTGGCCTTGGGCACTTTGTCTTTCAGGGAGGTTAGCAATCTAGAAGGTGCCCCTTCTTCCCAATTAACTTTGATCTGAATTTCCTCATTGGATTCCTGGTACCTCAACTCGGTTTTGAATATGGTGATTTTTTTATCTGGAGAGGACTGAATCCAGTTAAAAAAAAAAAAAAGATGAAAAGAACATGATGTTTTCAATTACCCTGATTACATAATATACTATACTAAAACTTCATTACCAGTTAAAAGTAAAGATCAGAGGATCTTTCATATTCTGAAGGGAATTTATCTTTCATATGTCAGTTCATGTGTTTGTTTTATGGTTAAACAAGTCTACTGTTGTTAATTCCTCTTTATAACATGCCCCAGAAAGGATAAAAAAATATGCTTGGCATTTGGCAGTTACACAGTGATACTTAACATTAAGGCTTTCCTGGGACTAAAAATTGGAAGAGGAGGAGGAGGAAAAGGAACCAGAGGAGAAAGGGGAAGAAGAGACAGGAAAAGACAGATTCAGGGAAAGAAGTGGTAGCAAAAGGAAAAAGTTTGGAACCCACACAGCAGAGACCCAGAATCCCAGTATTAGTATTCATTCTCCATGCTCATGACTAATTTTAGTAATAGTAATAGAATGAGGTTAGGTCTTCTCCTCTGGTAATGGCCTCTTCGTTTTGGCCCTGGCAGAGCTTGTGAAAACCATGAGAGGAATTTGATACATCTCATCCTGAAATGCTACTATGGGGAAGAATTTGGAAGCCTCACATATTCCAGAAACCACTCTCTGAAAAATGTCCTCTGCCTAGGGTAGAGTTTGCCTATGGTTTGGATGATGAGGCATAACTCTTGTCTTTCTGGATTTGCCCAGAATTAACAAAATAATAGTGTGAATACGATGTCATGGGTGCATCTAATAATTAAAATCAATGAAGGACTCATCATAATGCTTACTAGAGAATAGTTTCTGAGAGAAGTTCAATGTGCTCACTGCCTATCTTTTACGTAGTTTGGGAAATCTCTAAGAGAATACTTTGTCTAGAATTAAATGTGTCTACCCAGACTCTCTACTTGCTTCTTGGGGTGTGTAATCCATTAGATGGGACTCACCTGAGGGCTACGGTAGTACAAGTTCCATTTTAAAAACTCATCATCTTTTTCTAAGTCTATGCCCACAGTGCCTATGGCTGGGGAGGCTGCGGAGGTGGCGGCTTTCTCACGGAGATGGAGATCCGTGAAGGCTGAGCTGGTGATGTCAAGATGAACTTCTCTTTTCCATTCCCTGGAAGCAGAAAAGCAGATAAGCCATCACAAAAGGAGTATGGAGGTGGCAAAAGTCACAAGGAGTTTTGAAAAGGGCTAAGTTTCAATAAAAGTTCCATACTGAAGTCCTTTATATTTGCTGTTTTCTTCATACTCTGCACTGAAGTCACGGTGTGCAAACGCTCCTTTGGTCTTACAGACTAACGTGCCATTTTCAATTTTGTGTGTTCCCACAACTGTAGAGGAGAGATTTTACATTTTCATTAGATTCATAACTATAGGAGACAGACATTTTCATTGAGAAACCTGAGAGAATTCTATCTTAACCAAATAACTTACTTGTCTGTTTAAAACATGCAATGTGCAGTTCACAGTTGTTTTTAAATAAATAGAAGACATTATTAGTCCTAAAATAATTACAGAAAATCTATTTTCTTTGAGTCTGTTCCTTTTGAATGTCAGTAGATTTTATATAGTTTGGTTTCTACATGTTAGGTATGTATGTATCTCCTCTCTCATTTTAAGTTTTGCTATAGGAAGCAATTGTGCCTCTAGTCATAACTAAATACATAATTATTTACTTATAATGCTCATTGCAAATGTAAGAGTATCTAGGAGAGGAGGCAGGCTATGCCCTTACCATTTAGGTCATATTCCAGGAATTGTATGGTTGAGCTGCACGTGGAATCCAGGAATGTTTCAACATGATCTCCTTTGTTTTTCAAACCAGCACTCCACGTAGCATTATACAAGGGAGAGGCCACCCCCAAGCGTGCAGTCAGTGCTCCAAAGGAAGGAATGAAAATCCCAGCAGGTATAGAGAACTCAATGGCAGGAATCTCAACAGTCTGCTCAGGCATGATGATGGTGGGCAACTCGAAGTCTGCAATCTTGCTGGCCACCTCATTTAGATCCCAAACAGCATTGCCAACTGAAACACTTATTGGAAGGGTGAACTGGGACACAGTTAACTGTGATTTAGGCACAGTGATCTCAAAAAAGGGAACCGAGGAATCTTCTGGTTGAGAATATTTTGTTAACACAGCAACTTCAGGGAATTCTACTTTGGGTAGTGTTGGTAGGTTGAGGGCAAACGATGAAGTTCTTAGCTGCTTATAGATTTTTATTTCACTTAAGTCAAGTTTGTAGGATGGAACCTGAAGATCTGTAAATGGGACTTGGAATGCAGGTGTGATAAGAACTGAATTTAGATCATTTAGTTTCAGCCCAGGGATGACGAATTCATTGTCCAAAACTTTCACAGGGACCGAGAAAGGATAGCCATTGGGGTTTTTGGTGTACACAAGGGCAGTTGAAGCATGGAGATACTGTCTCCTGTCAATGCTGGTGGTTACATCCAGCTTCAGAAGGTCCCATAAGCTCTTTTCATAAACTGGTAGCATGACATATTTAAGGAAACTTAGGTGTCCTTCTAAGGCTCCTGCAATGTCAAGGTGTGCCTCTCTTGGGTCATTGGAAAGCTCTATGTGGTTCTGGACAGACCCAGAATGAACCTGGACCTCACTTTTCCAGCTGACCTTCTGGTGCTTAGTGTTGGCATTCAGGACCACTTCCTGGCTAAGGGAAGGGACATTAAGGAGGGAATTGGGCTGACTTGCACGGACCTGAACAAGGGCTGACATTTTCCATGGAGCGAGTTCCAGGGTGGCTTTACTTGTATGTTCCCCATGTGAAGAAAAGAGGCCCTGTAGCTGTAAGTGGTTTTTCATATTGCGTTCCCAGACAGCATAAATGCGTTGGAGAGTGGCTTCTCCAGCAAAATTTTCTTTTACTTCAAAATTCCAGACATCATCAACTTTGGAAGCCCCTTGCAGCTTCACTGAAGACCGAGTGCCCTTGGAATTAAAATAAGTGCTGGCCTCACTGGCAATAGTTCCTGAATATTCCCGTGAAAGGACTGAACCCCTGACATCTCCTTTGGTAGATGACTCTATGGAAAGGTAAGAGGAGAGGCTTTCCAAGATGAACTTGTGGTCAACTGCCCCCTGAGCAGTAGAGAGCAGCTGTGGGGAATTGAAATCATACTTTAACTCAATGGAGGAAGAGACAGTAGGTTTTGACTTGGTATTTCCATTAAGTTCTTGCTTGAGATTCATTCTCAAAATTGGAATTTGGACTTTTGCAGTTGTTGTCACCGATGCTTCCAAGTTTTTCTTGGTTAAGCTAACAGTACTGTTATGACTGCCTTCCACGAATTTGTTGCTCAGGGTCAGACCTGTGGCTAACTTCAACCCTCTTTTTCTTGTCAAACTTGAGGTGCCTTCTAATTTGTACTGCAGTGCGTCAATGACAGATGAAGAGGAAGAAAGGAGATGAGCCACAATATCTGATTGATTATAAAGTCCGGCATTGGTATTCAGTGTGATGACACTTGATTTAAAGGAGAAATCATAGGTAATATTGCCCATGGCTGGAATAAAAATATTGTTTACAGTACCCAATTCCTTGAAATCTGGAAGAGAAAGCTTGAGAAGATTCCTAGGGATATGAAGAACTGGCAGTTCTAGAGATGGCAGGACTAACGTGTATGAAGGCACATAGAAGTCAGAACCCAGGAGGGTGAAATTAGGAGTGCTCATTGCTTTTGGGATCACATAGCCAAATTCCAACATCTCTACTGTGAATGGAGACACTTCAATATTGATGACTGGAATAGTGTATCCAGGAATTTGAAAGGTCCTAGGGAGGTTGTTCTGGGATTCTTCAACTTTGTACTTATTAAACTTAATTTTTGCTTCATTATAGGATTTGGTGAGAAAATCTAATGCATTGTCATGGGCTTTCTCGAAATGACTGTCAAAGGAATTGATGTTCTGACTGATAAACTCATAAAACACACGCAAAGGATTTGTGATGGAAAGTTGGTCTTTGTTTTTCTTATACTGAGCCTTTGCACTTAAATCAAATGATTGCTTTGTTGTTTTCAAGAATTCCTTCAAGCCTGTTTTCTCCCATAAGGAGAAATCTTTCAGTGGCGGAGTTGTGATTATTGTGTAAGGTAGAGTCATTTCTGGAATTGTTAAAGGAATGTTTAAGAAATCCAGGTTAGCTTCTCCATTTATTCCCACGTGGGCCTCGGTGGTGTTCTTGTTGTTTCCAGCATACAAGTTGTGATTGTACTTATACTGATTGAACCTAGCACTTGCTTGCCAACTAGCTTCCTGGACACTAGGACTCAGAAACAGAGCGTAGTTATTCAGGAAGTCGATCTTCCCTGTCAACTTTAATGGAAAACTAACTTTCAAATTCCCTTCATTGTTTGTGGATGCAGTAATCTCAAATGAATGGGCTGAAACAGAAACAGAGTTTTTCAAAGTTCCAATAACTTTTCCATTTAAATGAGCATCATGGCTGCCAGTTATCTCTGCTTTCCCTTCCCTGAACAGTGCTGTGCCTTTAGCAGTTAGAACACTGCGGCCCACATGCTGGGATTCAACTTGTGACTGGATTTCAAATTTAGAAAAGTGGGGGAAGCCAGATTCATAAACCAAGTTTTGGTTTACTCTTAGGTGTTTGCTATTGATCCTATTGGATAATCCAAAGTAAGTCATGAGTTCTTTCACAGTGAAGTTAATTTGTGATTCATGTATTCCCTCATCTGAGAACTTGGGGCAGGCCCATTTCCATGACCCTATTCCAGAAGAAGTCCATGCCATGTGGCCAGCTTTCAACAGTGTCTTGATTTCGTTGCGTAGGTCAGCCTGACTAGAGAAGTCCAGTTTGGGGATGCTCAATTTGTGGAAGTACTTAGTGTTGCTATCCAGGGTAAGCTGATTGTTTATCTTGACAAGCACACCATTACTAACCTCCAGCGTATTTTTTTCTGTGTGTAAACTTGCCACTGTGTCTGATTTTCCCTCAATAGCTTCTCCAGACAGTAGCATTTCACTCGCATGCTCTGTTCTCAGGTACTTGCTGGAGAATGTCACAGATTCCTTCAGAACCAGTGGATTAATCTTAGGGCTTGAGAGTTGTGCATTTGCTTGAAAATCAAAATTGAGAACTTCTAATTTGGACTCCCCTTTGGCAGCAACGGAAGCTGCAATATCTGCTTTGTTTGCCAAAGTAGTTACATTCTGTATGTCGGCATTTGCGTCCAATGTGAAAATGGGAGACTGGATTTTCAAAATGCTATATAGCTTGCCAAAAGCAGGTACTTCAATACTGTGTGGGATGTGGGGGAGCTGGAATTCTGGTATGTGAATGTTAGGAAATTGAAAATCATTACGGTTGAGATTTGGGATTATGAATTCTGGAATTGTGATTTCTGGTAAATAGAAATCTGGCAGGGTGATTCTACCAAAAGGAATGTCCTCCACCTTGAGATCCCTCAGATATACTTCTGGAACTGGCCACTGAAGCTCACTGTTCAGCATTTGGTCGATGGTTCTGATGATCTTTGCTTTTATTTCTACTAAGTCAATGGTAAAGGAAGGAATGTGCAAGATATTGAGGATAGTAAATTCTGGCGTGGAAAATCTGGATGGGATTTTTTTATCTTTCAACTCTTTGAAGTTTATCTGAACGGATGGAATCCTTAAATCTGTTAGGGGGACTATGAAGTCAGGTGTCTGAAAGGTAGCTTCCTGAAGAGCCCGAAGACTGACTTCGAAGGTAGGCATGGTGCCAAAGACAGTCTGGATTTCAGGAACAGTGAACCCTTGTTCTACCAATGCTTTCATGCTTTCAGCCAAATCTGGGATAGAATACTGCTCTGCAAAGTCAGTAAGGTTCTTAGCAGCAAGACTCCACCAGTCAGAAATGTAGGTGACAAGTGTGCTGTAGACCTGGCCCACCAGAGACAGGTATCGCTCAAGTTCTTGCTGAATATCCATTTGATACATTCGGTCTCGTATATCTTCCAGGGTCTCTTGGAATTTGGCTTTCATGTGAGTCAAAGATGTTGAATCCAAAGCATCCTGTAACCAATCGATGATTAAGGTTATTTTGGTGTCCTTTAGGCTTTCCAGATACTCTGAGACCATGGTCTTGGTGTCCTCTACAAATAGTTTTAGTGTTTCAGCTTTCTGTGGTAGTTCCAGAGCCTGAATTTTACCATTGATTCTCTGAGTCACCTCACTGATTTTGTTATTGGTTTCATCTACAAACTGGTGGTAATCAAATGACCTTAATTTCTTTACCAACATGTCAAGGAATTTGTTAACTTCTTCAACGAATTTTTTTAAAGACAGCGCATCAAGCTGCTTGACAGCATCGTCAATAAACCTGACCAATTTCTCAAAGTAATCTTTCATCTCAATTTGTTGTAGGACATTGCTTAGCTTCTGAACAGTCTCCTTCAACTTGTATTGGTGGGCCAACTGGACTGATTTATCCACTAAAACCTGGATTTGTTGGTCTACTTCATATGCCTTAATTAACTTGTAGACTGTGGCTCTAAAAGCATCGATTTTCTCAGTTACCTCAAAATCTCCAGTAAGATCTACAACATATTTGACATGCTCAAGAACATCATGTATTCTTCCAAATGGAATTGTAGTTCTCAATTGATCTAAAAGCACTTTGACATCAGTAGCCTTAACCTGTTGTTTTAACCTTCCAGCAAAGTGCTCAAGGTCTGTATTCTGAATGTATGCCTTGAGTTGCTGCAGTTTTTCTTGTATCTGCATTCTGATTTGATACTTAGTATCCACATTTTGAATCCAAGATGCAGTACTACTTCCAGTTTTGTTAAAATCAATATTTTCAATAAACAAATATAGAGCATGGATTGTTTTTTCTAAATTTACACAGATAGGATAATGTTCATCAAGAATTTTTAATTTTTCAACGATTAGATCAATAATCTTAGCAACAGTTATTTTAAGATCATGTAAATCATAATTATCTTTAATATACTGATCAAATTGTATCACATATGTCTGCATTTGAGACAGTTTTTCATTAAAGTTGATTTTGGCATTATCCAATACAGTTTGCAGATCATTTTCTGTAATTCCATATTTTTTTGTGAAAGCAGTCAGTTTCTCCTTGGCACTTGAAACTTGTCTCTTCCAACTGAATGAATTCAGAGAATCATTAACTTGCTGTGGGAGCTGGCTCAGGGCTGCTCTGTATTTCCTCACAAATTGATCAATATCAATGCGCTTCAATTCTTTTCGTATGACTTCCAGTACAGTTATAATTATTCTTTGATTCCTCTCAAAATATTCTGGCAGGGTTTTAAAAAATGGGAGGTTGATGGTGTGGACATCTTGGTTTTTATCATACTTCACAAAAGCAACAATTGTAAATTCTTGGGGCTTGTCAACAGCATCTCTCATCTCTAAAGCATCAATGACATTGACTGGCTCACTGAGTACAAATGGCACTTTAATTGGGTAGTCTAGTACAGTGAGGTCAGCCAGGGCTCGTCCACTGAGCTCCACGCCGATTTTGTCTTTAGTGTTATAGGCATCCAAGTCCTGGCTGTATTCGTTGTTGTTAAATTGGGTCTTGAGTTTCCAGGTGCCTGTCTGCTCAGCCGGAGTAAGCAGGGCGCTGACTTTGTGATCCAGAGCCGTACTGATGCTTTTCCTAGACACAAGACGGTGACTCATGGATCCTTTGTAATCGTGAGAGAAAGTGAGGGCCAGAGGTTCCGCTTTCAACAGGAATTGGCTGTACAGCTGCCCTGTGTGTTCTCCCCAGAGAGCTAGTTTCCCATTGCAGTTCGTATGTGCATCGACGGCCATGGTAAACGGGGCCATTGTGGAGTGGAAGACGTTGCTGAAATGCAGTGAGTCTGAATTATAGTTTGTGCTGATGTCAAGGGCTGATGCCAACCCAGCAATGTTTGTGCTGAGCCGATGGCTAAACTCCGCACCCCGAATCTTAGCTATAGTGTCTGCTTTATAGCTTGCTGATAAGGCGGCATAAGAAATGGTGTAGATGTGTTTTATTTCGTTATTTTGATAGGCTCCTTTTAGGTTACCGCCCACATTCAGCTTCAGGGGTTCCAGCCGCAATTTCCCAGTGTTGGTCAGATCCAGAGCACCGTATTTCAGGTCGTTGTTTAAAGTAGTTACCAGAGAATAGGGCTGTAGCTGTAAATTAAAATTTTGCTTGTAAAACTTGTCAGAGCTATAAATGTTGTCGAGTTTTGAAGAGAAGTCCAGGGATAAGCCTGCGATGTTTAGGCTGTGCGTGTGGTCAAGTTTCATCTCGGCGTATGAGCCCATCATGTCGTTTGAGAGCTTAAGTCCTTCTTGGCTGAGTTTGAAGTTGAAAATGTTTTTGCTGTCAACACCGAGAATCATGGCCTGATAAGCACTTCCCAGGGACACCTCTGTGAGGGCAGCTTTTCCATCTAGACTGAATTTGGCACTGTGTTCCCTGAAGCGGCCACTTGTTGTTAATTTCATAGACGTCCCCGAGAGGCCAAGCTCTGCATTCAGCTCATTCTCCAGCACCAGGGGACTATACTTCAAATTGGTGGTTGCGCTGGTAGATATTGCACCCTGGGCGATCCTTAGTGTTGCCTTGTGAGCACCGCTATTAATTTTGTCAGTGCCCAAGATGTCAGCATTTAATTCAAGACCGTGGGAATTCAGTGATCCAGAAAGCAGGGTGAAGAATCTCAATGACTCGTAGTCGGCCTGGTACTCAGAGCGCAGCAATGCATTTTGCTTGGAGAAGGTCAGATCCGCCTTGTTAGAAGTAGCAAAGTTCTTGTACTTCCCATTGGTGTCCGATTTCAGAGTCAGCTCATAGTTCTCGTATTTCAGAGAAGCAATATTTTTAATGAGGCCACCTTGTAGGTCAGAGGTCGAGGTGAGGGAGAGGGTTCCATCCTCATATCTTCCTGTTATCTGGTTGGTGCCCTGGAGGTAGGAGGAGTTAAACCTCAGACTGGACTCTCCATTTAGCTGGCCAGTGGCAGGATCCCTCTGACAAGACAGGCCGTATGTGCCTTTAGCGTAGAACGAAGAGACTTTGAACTGCCCATCAATCTTGACTTCCTTGACATACAAATGCTGTTTCTTTTTTGAACCCAAATGGACCGAAGCAGACATCTGTGGTCCCCAGGCACTAGATGCATCAAATGTTAGTAAACCTTTCGAGACGGGGCTGTTTCCAACTTTTTCTACATGACTGAATTTGATATTTGAATCTAGAAATTTGTGGCGTAGAGACCCATCACATGATAGCGTGTACGTATTCCTGTGGTCATACGTTGTTTCTCCAGATCCTAACATAAAAATTAAAAGACATTGGTTAAATTAAGTAATAAATTTCCAGAACAATCTCTATGTTAAGAGTCTTTCAAAATAAAATCCCATTTATCTGGGTCATTTGTACAATAGACTTCTCCCTCTATAATGCAAACATAAAATCTGAGAGCAAAAGGCATTCCTCCAGGAAGCCTTCCCTGACCACCACAGACCTAGTTGGGTTCCCTTATTGAGTGTTTCCACTGTACATTATACTTATACACTACACGGTATCATAGCACCTCTGACACTGAATTGCTGGTTCATCTGTGTGTTTTCTCCATTACTGCCTAATAGAATAATTAATACATATTATATGTTTAATAACTATTTATATTGGTTGAATAAATGAAAAGACTTCCAAGTAGCAAGGAAAATATCTGTAAGAAAGCCTAAGTCCTTTCCTCCTTAGAGGAGGCTCTCCTATCAGAGCCTGCAGTGAGTTAGCCTGTGTGCCCTGTCCCTGCGCATGGCTCACCTTGCACACTGTAGGAAAGCAGGTCGACCACAGAGTCCGCCTTCATGTGGTACCGAGCCCGAAGGCTGAAGTGGTCTGTGCTGGTGTTGCCACCAGTGTAGGAGGCGGACCAGTTGTACAAGTTGCTGTAGACATTTGCGGAGAGGTCTAGAACACCCAGGAGAGGCACTTGCAGTTGATACGACTTGGGAATGGTGAAAGCAGGAACTTGGAACTCTTGAGCTGGCAGGTGGAATTCCATGGGCTTGAAGTGGAGGGCTGGTGTTCTAACAGTCTCTAGCACCTTTAGGTCTTTGGAGGATTTGCCACCAAAAGGCAAAGGAATCTCAATTTTCATACTGTTCTTGTTCAAAGTATATTTGACCCGGCCATCACTGCAATGAACAACAAAGACAGTGTCCCCACAGTCAGACATCAGGAACTCAAAGTTCTCCACTGTCTGACCTACCCAGCAATATTGCACCTGCCCCATTCCCAACCCCCCTCTGCACTTTCCCTCATGCAGCTCCCTATGCCTGGATCCCTTTGCTTTTACCTCTACTTGCCAAACACTCAAACCCTCACAAAACTCTCCCAACAGCCACTCCTTATCATTACCATTGTGCCTAAGCCATAGCTAATTTCTCTCATTCTTATAGTGACATAGTCCCTTACACCTCTCTCAAAGAGCGTGGCACAATTCTGCTTTTTTAATTGGTTATTTGTTCATTTGTTGGTGTCTACATGGTATCTTCTTGGAAAGACTATACCTTACCCAGTTTCTATCTTCTCACTGCACCAAATCTAGTATTTTTCACATAGGGGACACTTGATACATATTTGCTAACCTGAATTGAGGCAATTTGATATGTGGAAAAAACACAGGTGTAGAAGTCAGTAAACGTGGGTTACAGTTTTAGCTTCCACTAATTGGCAAGGTCATCTTAGTGAATTAGTCTATCTGAGTCTCAGTGATATTATCTGTATATGGCTAATAATATCCTTTCTGCTGATTCACAGAGATGGCCCTGGATATCAAACGAGAAGATATATCTAAAAGCATTTGGCAATCTTTTCAATGCTATGCATATACAATAGACTTATGGTAATTTATAAAAATACAGTAAAACAGCAGGGTTTAACTGTTCTTAAAAAATAAACTGTTCATTGTATTATTCCAACAGGGGCTGGATGCTGCCTGTAAATACAGAAATGGACTGAGCAGTTTGGAATCTGACTTCACTGCAAGGATTAAGCTATATTGCTAAAGTGAAATACAGTCAGCCCCTCTAGACCAGAGGTTCTGCATCCACGGATTCAACCAACTGCAGATTAGAAATATTTAGAAAAAAATGTGTCTGTCCTGACCACGTACAGACTTCTTTCCTTGTTATTCCCTAAACAGTACAGTATAACAACTACTTACATTGTATTAGGTATTATAAGTAATCTAGAGATGATTTAAAGTATGCAAGAGGATGTGTGTAGGTCATATGCAAATGATATGTCATTTTACATTAGGGACCTGAGCATCTTTGGATTTTGGTATCCAAGGGAGTTCCTGGAACCAATTCCCCAAGAGTACCAAGGGGCGACTGCATTTTCTCAGACTGCTGCCTTCATTCAATTCTCAATGGCTGTTCTGACCCTCAATAGTTCAACAGCAAGCCTGTAGTCAATAATTCCTCCAGCCACTCTTGAATTCTCCACAGTCAAAGGTGGACTTTACTTATGATGGAAGAAAGTTTAAAGGCTTTCAAATTCTGGTTACAGTGAATAAAACATCTTAGGGTGAAAGTACCAGAATCCTCCAATTACTTTCTTAGGTTCTCTTCCTGACCGGGTTGGTGTTCACATTCTGACCTCATGTTTAATAATGCAAAAATGCCACAGTGTTTATGCTAGAGTTATTAATCTCTTAAAATGCTTAAATTATTTCCCTTGAAAATTTAAATTAAAAAAATATCCTATAAATTATGCTAAATAAAATCTTCCATTTACTTCACATGGTTCTAGAAACTTTGCTGGTTTCTTCTTCTACCTTTTTAAGAAGAGGTTTTCTGGGATGTGGAAGTCTGGCAATCCCATTTGTTGGAGGTTGAATTCCTTTAGGCTATCAAGGTGATCTTGCAAAGTCTGGGCATAAGGAAGATTCCCAGATGCCTTCTGAAGCCATGCGTTTGTTGCCTACAAAATGATAGAAAGTTTTTAGAATGATGGGCATGAATGAGCCTCAGGGTACAATGAACATTAGGCGAAAATTCAGACTTGACAGGTCAATTATTAAGCAGGATGATGTACTGAAAGTTAAAAAATAAATCACAGAAAATTATGAATTTTGGTTGCTAGTCACTGATTTCTTCCTGTGTTTGATAAAAGGAATATCTAACATAGTCAGACTCCTAGCCAGTGTCCCGAAGCTTCCGTTGATACCATTAGACCCAGCAAACTGTTCTGCAAAGTAGCATTCATTTGTCATTTACCACATATAGCTTTGTGTAACTGGGTAACTACGCGTGAGGCAATGGTTCTTTTCTTCCCAGGAATTCGCTGGAGGCAGGAAGCATGCCTTATACATCTTTGGATACCCTCCTGCACCTAACTCAGAATCGGGGTTGTAATGAGCACTTACAACCATGTATTTATGGCTGGATGATTTATACTTACAACTATTAATTTGGAACCCATGTGCCGGAAAGTCATGTCTGTTTGAGGAACTCTGTGATCCAAGAGACTATTGGCATACACAAGCAAACTTCTAGGATAATCAGAGAGATCCATAGGGAAATTGGAAGCCACTTTCTTGGTATCCACGTTGGAGCCTGTGGTCCATTCAAATTCAATCTTCTCTTCATCTGAAAATGCACATATGAAATAGTTGTGAGTGGTACTAGGTCAGCCTGTAACCATGGCTGTCGACCCTGCACTTGAGTAGACAGTGCTGTCGGACGCGCTCGCGTGGGGGAAGAGGCACGTACCATAACGCCATGCCACCCTCTTGGAAATGGTTGAGCCATAAGCTGTGGCAGATGAGTCCATCTGGAGGAGCAGTTTAGTGGAGGACCAGTGGGTGAGGGTCTCACTTCTGGCTTCTGCTTGCAAACGGGGTATGGAAATGACACCTTTGATTTTGCCTTCTTCCTTTGTGTCGCAACTAAGGAAAAGAAAATCAGCTGGCATCAATGATTTCGTCCATTCCATTTGTGGTGATAAAAATGAGATACATGAATGGCTCAGAGACACAACCAGAGCTCATACTCATTAACTTCTAGAACCAACATTCAGCACAAATTCAGGACTTTGCAAAGAGACATAGGTAAAAAGAGGAGCTTTTTGAAAGTTGTTTTGCACCCTGCTCTGCTGTTTACTAGCTCTATGGTCTTGGGCAAGTGATTCAACCCCTCTGAGCTACCATTTCCTTATCTATAACACAGGGAAACTCATACCTACCTTGCAGTTTATTGTGAGGACTGAGATAATTTCTTTAAAGTATCCAGCACAGTGCTCGATAAATAAATAATAAGTGCCTGGCAAATGGTAGGAAAATATAACTGGACATGTGCAGAGGGTTAAAATGTTAAGGGCTCTATATGCCGCTCAGATTGTAGACCAGGGACACACGTGGCTTGGTCAGATTTAAAGTGTAAGAGGATGATGGGGAAGAGCCACCAGGGCCTGCAGCTCAGGTCAGAAACCCCTAAGCCTCCCTTACCTTAGGTGGCCCATGACAGCGACCTCAGTAATTTTCTTGTTCTGAATGTCCAAGGTGAGTTTGTAAGATATTTTGTCCTTAACAGATTCATTGATGACTCTGAGTATCGTCCCAAGGTCAACATCAAAATCCGGAATTTGGACTTCACTGGACAAAGTCACAGTTTGCCGATTATATCTGAATGTCATGGTAGCCTCAGTATGCTTCGCACCTGAAAGAGTGCATAACAGAATTGAGAAATGTGTGGTGAGAAGCTACATTTTGGAAGGGAGGAGAAGAAAAGGCAGAGAAACTCCAAGAACTCAATGTGCTTAAACAAAGACGCAGTTCAGTATTTTACTTTTTAACTCAGTAATGTTCATACGTCTGATCTATCTACAAGTATTTATTGACTGCCCATTATGAGTTAGGCTCTGTTCTTGGCACTGGGGCGTCCTTGCCTTCACAGAGCTCACCTTCCAGTAGGGGTAGATCCCTTATGTCAGGCAGTCGTGAATGTCACGAAGAAAGGTAAAACTGGGTACGAGGATAAAGAATAGAAAGGGATAGAAGAGGTGCTATTTTGTATGTGGTCATCAAGAGAAGTTCTCTCTGATAAGGAAATATATGGGCAGAGACAAGATGAAGACAGGGGCTGAGCCATCTGAATTCTGGGAGGAGCACATTCCAGAGGGAGCACATTCCTGGAGGAGCACATTCTGGGAGGAGCACATTCTGGAGGACGGTCAGAAATGCAAAGGGCCTGAGGTGGGGAGCACTTGGTGTGTTTGGGGAACAGTCAGGATTCACAGTCCTCTGGGTCAGGCAGACGTGGCATCTCTGTTACTTTCCATCCAAGACGCTTGTCCTCGTTCCTTGCCACCCCTGCCCTGGCCTCCCTCTTCCTGCCTCCCCCTTTCTTCGTAACAAGATTCTCAGGCTTCCTTCAATTCACAGGCTCGCCCATTTTATATCTTTTATAAAACCGCTTTTACAAAACAATCTTTTTCCAGCATGCATTGCCCCTCCCCAGTGCTTTTTCCTGTGGGTTTTTTCCCCTAGTTTAATTTTCTGACCTACTATCCCTACATAAAAAATCTTCCAAAGTGAACACCTAAATTTGCCCATTCCCTAACACCTGCTCCTCCAGTAGCCTTTCCCACCTCACTAAATAGCAATTCCATTTTTTTTTTTTTTAGTTGCTTAGGCTCCCAAACTTAGAGTTGTACTGATTCTCCTTTTCCTCTTGCACTCAACATCCACTGTGTCAGCAAATCTTGTCAGCCTGATCTTCAAAATGTGGCAAGAGTCCCACCCCCTCTCATATCTCCCTCTGCACCACCCTAATCCAAGATGCCACTGTCTCTTGCCCAGATTGCTGCAGTAACCCACAGTCCAGTTTCTCTGCCCTTGCCCCCTATAGTCTTTTTTCAATTTGAACATAAATACAATCATGGCAACTCTCCAGTGGCCTTTATTTAATCCATAGGAAAAGCCAAAGTTCTTACTATGGCCTATAAGACCATCCTTCCCCCACCTCCCTGTATCTCTCTGGCTTCATCTTCTGACACTTTCCTCTCTGGTCTCTCTGCTTCAGCCAAACTGGCTTCCTTCCTTTTCTTTAAACACGGCAGCCATGTGCCAGCCTCAGGGCCTTTGCACCTGCTGGCCCCTTGCCAGTAACCCTCTTTCCACATGGCTTCTCCCCTTATCTGTGCCAGCTCTCTTTTTATGCTCACTTTACCAGGGAGTCTGTCCCTTATCATTCCAAATGGCACTGCCTCCCCTCACCCTCCCTCCTCTCTACCACCCTTAGCCCTTCCTAGACCTGTCTGCGTCCTGTTTTCCTCCCCAGCACGGACCTGACATTTGGAATATTGACTTGTTTGGTTTTTTACCATAACATCTATGAAGATAGAAACTTTACCATTCAGTGTCTTAGCCCCACCTCTTAGAACAGCCCTGCCAGTTATTGGGTGCTCAGTCAATATTTGTTAAATATGTTAAATTAAATGTGCTCTTGAGAGTCCTGAACCTGGGCTGAGGGCAGAGATGGAGCAGGCCTGTTTTGGATACTCACCTTCTGTCTGAGTTACAAACTTCAGGGTGTCCACCAAGGCGCCGTCCTCTCTCTGGAGCTCATAGGTTGCGCTGACAGAATACTGTTCTACCTCTCCCGTAGGCTTCAGTTCCAGCTCGAATCTAAAGATATTACAATGCAGACAGTGCATAATGTTAGAGCTTTCAATGATGGTGATAATGTCCCCAAAATAATTCGGCCTCGAGTGCAACAAAAATATGGTTCTCATTTTAACATTGTCCCTTGCCCCTAACTAAGGTGATCTTTATGATCCCTTCAGTCCAAGAGCCCAAGGCAAGGGAAGATCCCAGGATTCCCATGCTTTTGGACAAGCAGAGCAGAGGTGGATGGTTGTGCCAGCAACACTGAAAATAAGCTGTGGAACTGGGGAGTGCTGAAGACAAGGGGCCCCTTAAGCACAGTGAAGGCTTCCAGCATGTTGGGGGTGCTTCAGGAAGCTCATACCAATGGGTCTGGAGGCTTAGAAACATGGACCCCAATTAGGAACGAATTGAAATCTGTGTCACAATCTCCTCATGCAGTGCATAAGGGAGCAAGAGGGGAGAAAGTATGGGCCAGGGGACCTTGCTTGAAATACCCGAAGGTGTATTTCAAACAATTAAGGCTGGTGACAGGGGCTTAGGACACAGGACATTTTTCCTGTGTCCTGCTAGGGTCCATATGCGGAAGGTAAGAAGACGCTGGGCCAGGCCCTGAGCATGTCTGACCTCGTGTCCCCCGTCAGCGGATAGTAGGAGGCAGAGTCTGTGGAGCTGGCGTTGGAGTAAGCGCCCGACGTGCAGTAATTCAGGCCGGTAAAGAACGGCTTGCAAGCTGACCAGGACTGCCTGTTCTCAATCAAAGGTGGGATCGCTTCTGTTTTGGTGGTAGACACCAAATGCAACGTGTTGCTGGTGAAGAAAGAGAAAACCTGAGTTATCCTCAAGTCGTGAATTGAAATGAACATCACAAATCCTTGCAGTGCAAATGCCCCCTTCTCCTCCTCTCTGGCTCCCCTCTGTCCGCACTCACCTAAATTTGTTTGATTTACTGAGAAATAAATATCGATACGACTAACGATCATAGTGACTCTTAGGTTCCAGACATTGCACTAATTTTTTTTTCATTTGTTACTTGTAACCCCCATAGCAGTAGGTGTAGGATTCTCATTTTACAGAAGAAACAGAGGCTTAGAGATGTTACATAACCGATCGTGGGGGCCTGAACTTAGGTGTACCTCTTCCTTCAAAGGATACAGGGGAAGAGGAACCCTCTCTTTCTCTGAAATCCCTTACCCTCTGCTGGATTCCTTCCACTAGCATTAAACCAGCTCAACTCAATTTACTTGGAGACACACACACACACACACACACACACACACACGCTCCTTTCTTTCCTTTCTTGCTCTCCTCTCCTTCACAATCAGGAGAGTTGTCTGCCTTTCTTTCAATGTATTTCTCACTGAACTGCGATCTGACTGCTCACCTCATCATCTTCTGAAAATGCTTTCATCATCTCCAGTTCCCTCCTTGCTCCTAAATCCAATTAGCATATTTAGGCCTTATTGTCCCTGACCTCACAGAACCCTTCAACAGAATTGCTCCCTTACGGCCAGATATGGTACCCTCCTGTCAAGTATGTACTTGAAAAATTCATAAGTATAAGAAAGTTCAACTATTAGTTGGGCGTCGTGGCTCACACCCATAATCCCAGCACTTTGGGAGGCTGAGGGGGGACAATCGTTTGAGGCCTAGAGTTCAAGATCAGCCTGAGCAACATAGTGAGACCCAGTCTCTATAGAACATTTAAAGAAAACAAAAAACAAAAATATGAAACAAAACAAAAAAACAACAACAAGAAAGTTCAACTATGTCCTGATTTCGTCTAAGGATGTTTTCTTTGAAATACCTCTTCTTCCCCTGCCCAGCATTATTTCTTCACTTTGGGGGTGCCCCAAGACCAAGCTTTGCCAGTGTGCCTAAGCCCTAATGCCAGCGTTAGCCTGCCCATGGGGTGACCCACCCCTGTGGCCGCTCCTTGGCTTCTGTGGCCCTTTCTGGCCTTGGTTCTTCTGCGTCTCTGGTCACTCCTTCTCACTCTTTGCTGGTTCCTCCCCCTCTCCCTTTACAGGTTTATCTTCTCCACATTTCTGTCCTAGTCTGTGTTTGACCTTGACAACCTGCGCGTGCTGATGACTCCCCAATCCACATTTCGAGCCCAAGCCTCTTCACTGGGCTCAGACCCACAGGTCCGTTTGCCGGCTGAATGGTTCTAATAGGCTGTTTCCTAAGACATCAAATGCAGCACATCCAAAACTGAGTTTGTCGTCTTCCTCTAAACCAGCAGTTCTCCCTTTGTACCCCTTATTTCAATGAAGGGCACCCCCTCCTCCCTTTCTTCTCTTTTTCCTTGTCCCCATATCCAGGCAATCACCCGGCACTCATGATTCCACCTCCTGGCAAGTTCTAGAGTGCTCACTGCATCCTGCTCTCCTCTGGTGCGGGCCGTCATCCCCTCTCGCCCGTATTTGTTCACAAGAAACTCCCAACGGGTCTACTTGTCTCCAGCTGTGCCTCTTTCCCACCCATTTTGCACTCCGGAGTCAGAGTATTTCTCCTAAAACACCAACCTTATCTTCTTTATGCCTCCTTTTCAACTCCTTTGCCTTCAGAAGAGTCCAAACTCCCTAAGATGGCTTCGCTTACGTGGCTGGGCACCGTCTGGCCCCTGCCAACCTCTCCACGTCATTCCTCACTTATGTGTCCCGAGAACTTTGCCATTTTGAGCTTCTTTCAGTTCCTCAACCCCTAATTCCTTTTGCTTCAGAACATGACACACGCTTTTTCCTGTGCCTGGAACATTCATTTCTCTCTCGTTTGCCTGGATAACCCTGATGTGGCCCTCTGACGTCAGGTCGAGCATACTTGCCTTAGGGAGCCTTCCCGGACCACCACGGGCTGCGTGATACATAATTCTGTGGTGCTCTAATACTTTCTCTAGCTTGGCCCTTACCTTCATCTTTACTGCTTGCTAATTGCATGTCTTCCCTGTAAACTGTAAGGTCTAGAACGTCAGGGTCCTTGTGTATCTCACTCGACATTCTTGGTATCTATCAGGCAATTAAATACTATCTTTGAATGAACATATCTGTCCAAAATATGGAAACCAAGGTAAACCAGTGGCTGAGGATATCGTTGAAAATGGAACTCTCAGAAAGAGGCTGCATCCATACTCATGAGATTAGGAGTTTCATGCTTTACCTGCTGAGCTGGCTACCCTACCACAAAAATCAGTATGTCCTTTGGTATTTTTCCTGGGGAAAAATGTTCATTTCCCAAAGATGACTTCTTTAGAGCTAGTATTCCTTCATTCTCAAAACTAACAGTCAAACAGACAACAACAAAAAAATCACAACCTAATAATAACGAATTCAGCAGTAAGTCATAATCTCCAAGCAGAAAAATATAGGACAATTTAGTAAAACGTGAAAAGTGGAGGAAAGGGTAAATATTTAGCGAGTCTAGGCTAGGATAAAAATAGGTAATCCAGAACATTTCTTTCCTACTCCTCTCCCCCTCCTTCCCTGGCACCTGAGTTATCTCAATTAACTATCTAGTCTGGCCAAATCTTGCAGATACATTCTCAATGCTCTCTTTCAAACTAGCTCAGCAGACCTGGTGGGAAGAATTACCTGCCACTGAAAAGCTTGACCGGCCTCTTTGGAGAAGGAATGATAAACTTCAGCTGCCCAGCTCTGAGGGAAACACGAGCCTCCAGGCCTGACTCATGGAAGAAGTTGGTGTTCATTTGGACCCCGCTCCTAGCAAAGTCTGGGATGATCGTGCCCATATTTGTTACAAACTCCACAGACACAGAGGGTTTTGTCACCAGTTCAGCCTGCATCTAGAAGTTGGAAAACAACCTGTTCAGGTTCAATAAATACCTCTTCCCCGCTGGCAGTCAGATCAACCACCCTTTCCCATCTGTGAGCAAACATCTCTGGATAACTCGCACGCCAGGAAACATTGCTGTGATTTGTTTGGAGGAAGAAAAGCAAGTTCTCAGTTCTCTAGAGCCAGACTGCAGTACCCAGGACTAGAAGTATCCGAGCTAACTTTAAGCACAACCAGAGGAAAAGATGGCAGGAATACTCATTTACTGAGAGAACTGAGCACTTGTCTTATTGCGATACCCCAACTGGAGCTAGAGAGGTGGCACATTCTGGTGGAACTCGAAAGTTTTTCATAAAAATTAATGAGATGATTACAATGTTGATGCACTTTGTCTTGAACTAGAAACACATTTTAAAAATGTGCAATAGAAATCCACCCTGGAGGAAAAGAATAACCTAAGAAATCAAAAGGCAAACGGAGCCTTACATTGGCTACTTCCAATTTCACTCCAGCCTTGGTTCCGGGAGTGATGACTCCAGATGAAGACATCTGCAGCTGTAATCCAGCTCCGGTGGGGAGCTCGAAGGTGTTGTCCATGAAGATGTAGTGAAGGAAAAAGTCATTCTTGGAACCCTGTCTTATGGCCTCTGCAATCTATAGGTCCAACAGGGGAGAGCAACTTTTAGTAAGCCTAAATGGGTTTTGTTAAATGCAACATCCCACACATTGGACAATAATTCCTCTTTATCCAGAAAGGAAGAGACTAGTATATTCTGATTAGCTGAAGAGTTTGAAAAAATAAAGACTAACGGTTACTGCTCTCAATGAATCGGGACATAAGAAATTACTCTGGATAGAATATCATGTCATTTTCAACTGGTGACTCAGAAGGCACTTAAGAATATTGCTGGGCTTCAGACCTTCATGAACTTTAAGCATCATGAATGGCATGGCTTAATTCTGGTGTTTTGGAGGATTCTGAATGTAAATGAGGGTATACTTGAAGTATATTATATTATTACGGTAAAATCAATTGTTTGAAACCAAGGACCTATTGAGATGATGTACCTATCAATTTGCATTTTAAAAATAATATTTCCATAAAATAACCTGAGATCTGTTTTCTTAAAGCCAACATTATTATTTATCAAATCATAAGGAGTATGTTTATATATTTTCTCATTTATTAATACATTAATAAAAATTATGACAAATAAATATTTGGATGGTGGATTACAGTTTGCCAAATTCTTTCATACTCATTGTATCATTTTTAGAGTAGAAGGACCTTCAGCAAAGGTAGAGGAGGGTACACTTGACATTACTTTCTAGATGAACAAATCAATTCTCTTAAAAGATACAGCTAACATTATTAATAGCTTAATTTCCAAAAGATACCAGTTCTTTGCAATCTAAGAATCATCTTCATCGAGATTCAAGGCAAACCTGTCTCTCTGAAGGAAGTACAAGCACCTTCTCTAATTTGTAGGGCTGGGATCCTAAGGGAGTCTGGGACATCTAAAAAGAGCACTGTCCAATTTCAGGGGCCCTCTGATGGGGCCTGGCCACTCACCATCTGGGGGATCCCCTTCAGAGTGCGCGCGCCGATCAGCAGCAGCTCTCCCAGGAACCTCAGGTCACGGAGCCTGGCAAAGCCAAGCTCCTCTCCCAAGATGCGGAGGTAGGCCCTGGCTTCTGGGACATCTTTGGATTTCAAATCTTTAATCAGCTTCTCAACATTGAGCATAATTCCATTTACCATGTCCTGAGATTTAGTAATAAAATGGCTAGTGAGATGTCATCACTGTTCAACACCTTCACATTCCTGATGGGGGGCCTCTCTGCTGTGGCTATTCTGGGCCTGAACATAAACTCTCCCCGTGAGGACACAGGGCAGATGCTGAAATCCAGACTAATTCCTCTACACCGAGATGAAAATCACTGAGGTCTTGTCAGGGATGGTGGTGCTCCCAAAGCTGTTCTTAACTTGAAATTGTAAGCATAGTAAGTGTGTGTGTGTGTGTGTGTCCCTGTTCTTTAGGATGCCAGGATTGCTCGGACTCCTCAAGATTGGAGGACCCTCAGCCCCCACCCCTTCCCTGTGCAGCCCCCTCTCCTATGACTAGGGGAAAGTATTTGGGGTTTCTTGAGAAAGTGTAGCTGTTACGTAAATTGGCCAAAAGCCTAAAAAACACTCCATCCTAGACAAGTTCTTCTTAAGAGAAGTAGAATTCCATAGACTGATACCCAGGCACTGAGAAAGAAAATAGAGGTTGACAAGACCCAAAGGGGATCAAAGACCCTCAGCCTCAAGTGGAGGCCAGGAAATTGGGAGATGGAGGGCAGGTCACCAGTGTGCACCTGGGAATAAATTACTGCCCTGCTTCTCCAACCTGAATGTTCACACAAGGCACCCGGGGGCTTGTTAAAATGCAGGTTCTGATTCAGTAGATCCTGGATGGGGCCTGAGACCTTGCATTTCTAACAAGCTCTCATGTAGTGCTAATCCCCAGATCACACTTTAGGTAGTAAAAAAATTAAAGAATAAGAAGCTACAGATTATACAACCTATTTTACTCCTTAAATGGGGGCTCATTGCTAGCTTCAAAATGGATTTTTGGTTCCACTAGCTAGTGTACTGATGTGAGTAAGAGACAAAGAAAGCAGTTAATAATCATGAAAATATTAATTTAAAACTTATAATCGTACCTGCTTATTTGAACAATCAATACCAGTGTCGGGCATCATGCTTAGGATTTTAGATACTTATTTGACTTAGCCTTTAAATAACCTTGTGAGGTCTGGACTATTATTAGCACTCTGGGATGTGGAAACAGATGCCTACAATATCAAGCAAATTGTACGGGTGTGAACAGCTTCAAGACAGTGAAGTTAGAAGTCAAATCCATGCCCCCCGAGTCCACACCTATAATCATTATGCTAGAGTGCCCCTACCTAGGCACACTGAATTTCCAGGAGATCCTTAACTGCAGAAGAGTCTGACTTATACTGACAGACCCCATAGGTCTGGCTAATAAGAACCATAGCTATTGCTTCAGTTTGATAGTATCTTGATGACTTCCAGGCTTAGAATAGAATGTTTTTGCATTGAGACCCAAAGCTTTCCTTGAGAGGATACTTAAATACATACCTGCTCACGTTTATCATTTTTGGTGTAGCCAAAGTGGTCCTCTAAGACCTTGGAGACATGATCAGGAACTTGGCCATTAACCCAGTACAATGCTTTGTTGACACTGTCTGGGAAAAATCCTTGCTTCCCAAAAAGAGCTTCCAGTGTTGGCTCAAAGCCTTTTCCCTCCAAGCCAATCTGAGAAAGAAAATCAGGCAAGGGAATGCTGTCAGGTTTCTTTGTTGTTGGTCAGCCTCCTGGTCCCTTCCTTATGTCTATTTAACTAAAACAGCATTTGATGCGTACTGCTGGGCTGAAGCTGAGCTTAGCACTTCACAGAAGTTGTCTTATTAAAATTTCACCAGAATCTTGAACTGATTACTTGCTTTTTTTCTAGAAGAGGTAGCTAAGGTTCAGGGAGGACAAAACAATTAAACCAAAGATTCACAGTTGGAAGTGGGTTTGGGGTTTGAACCAGATCTGACTAGGCAGCTCATACATTTCCTTGGATTTGGGGTTTAAGGGCTTCTCTGACATGTCTGTATTTCCATTAACACTAAGAAGTCACGCTTCAGGTGACCCCTAGTGGGGAGAGAGGAAGGCAAGGAAGGAGGGAAATAAAAAGGCTTCCACGTTCCGGTAGGAACAGCCTGATGGGTCTTTTTCCTCCCGGGTTGGCTCCCGCTCCCTCAGCTCTTGATTTATGGTTTACAGAACCTGCTGGAGAACTTACAACTCCTCACACATACCTCGAAGAGGTCAGCTGCAGCAAATCCAAAGACAGTGAGGGTCGTTTTCAGCATGCTTTCTTTAGGAAGGTAATTATTTGGATCGAATATAAGATTCCCTTCGATTTTGGCTGAGGCTGAATTGAGTGATGGAAGAGAGACAGATTTGGAAATCTGATAGTTCCGGGAAAATTTTCTGAAGTCCATGAGAGTTGGAAGTTGAGACTCTTTCAGAGCTTCTCTCACTAACGTTTTCAGACTAGATAAAAAGAAGTATATTTTGAGATGACACACCATGTTACTTATCCTTTGTCTCTTGTAGCCCAAGTAAATATGGATTTCCAACTGCTACCAAATATTTGGGTTTCATTTGCCCCAAGACCCTGGGGCTCAGCGTCTCCTGCACATTCGCGCAAGCGTTTGCTCCAGAAGAAAGCACACTCTGCAAAGGGCAGGCAGTGGCTCTATCAGAATCCGCACCCGGAATTCCAGCCCGGACCCCACAGTGGCCGACGGGGGAAAATTACTCTTACTTACTCTTGGATATACAATTCTTCTGAGTTCAAGATGTTGGCAATGTGGGAAGCCACAAAGTTCTTCACTTGCTCATTCTGTTCCCGTGGTAGAAGTTGGATGATTTCACTGATATATGACTGGGAAGGAGTCCTCATCAGCATGAGATAGGCAGCCAGTCGCTTATCTCCTGGAGAAGCACCATCGAGGAAAGTCTGAAGAAGGACCCCCTGCTCCTGTAGTCAGAAGAGGAGACGGTCATCTCTGTCCTTCGGTCAGAACACAGAACATGCCTGGCAAACGCTGGCATGGGCTGCTGGTCCGCTAGCTCTTTTTTAAGCACAAGTTTAATATCTCTCTAGTAACTCTTCAAATGCTGGTGTTGAACCAATGTTCCCTAGAGCATCATCAAGGTAGAGTTCCCAGAAGATGCCCATCGAATGTGTCTTAATTCAATTACATTAAAATACAGAAATTATGGCCAAGTGATGACTTGTTTGGAATATCTGCCACTAAGTGAAAATAAAGTTGTTTTAATGTAAATTATTTTAATGTGAGGGTAGAGATGGGAAGGGATAGTGAAAATTTGGGGCTAATCAGTAAAGTAGTTTCCAAAGCTCTGGCGTCATTGCCACCTACATGGGGCCATGCTGACTATCCTAGCTTGAGGTTATGGGGGGAAAACGAAGCATGCTTTCACAGGATGAGAGTGACGGTAGGTCTGGTACAAGGACAGCAGGTAGGGAGAATCTTGTATTCTGCACATTGGCTTAGCAACAAGATCAAATATTTCTCTCATGTACACGTACTGCTAGGCAATCAAGCCGATAGGTTTGCTGAAATTTGCAATGAGGAAAGAGTAGAATAAAGCCAGTAGAATGATGACATTTAGGATCTCATTCCCCTGTGCTTTCCAAATGCTTGTAAATCTGAACAAACTTTCACTTTCAGACCTCCTCTGTGGACTTCACCTCATCTTTAAGTTCCATTTTCCGTAGGGCCTGGATGGCAGCTTTCTGGATCAGCAGTGATGGCTTTGTGCTTTTGATACATTTCAGGACTGAAGACTTGAGTGTTGGAGTTAACTGCTCCATGGTCTGGCCCATATTTCCAATGACCTGCGTTGAAGGAAAGAAACAAGAACCCATCAAGGTGCAGCAGGAGAGAGAAGTAAAAGGTGTCCAGGAAAGTGCTTCTGAAATGATGCAGGTTACACACAAGACTGACCGTACCCTCAGAATCAAATCGGTGTAATCTTCGTCCCCAGTGCAGTCATTTTGAATCTGTTCCTCCAGGTAACTAGCAATGTCCAGCAGGTCCTGGGTCTCTGTAGGGTGTGTCTTATGATAGCTACAGAGTAAGAGAAGAGAGTTAGGGCTTAGGAAGCACAGTGAGGTTTGTCTTAAAATCCAAACTTGTGTTTGCTGATTTTCTTATTTCCAGTCATTACTCCCAAAATGATCACTGAAGAACAAAAGTGTAAGCAGCATTTGAAAGTAGAGAGACGAGCACAATTTTAACACAGATGTGAGAGGTTTTCCCTGCTCCCAGGGGAAACACCACGTGACAACTCACCTGTTGACTACGTGGCTCAGCGCATACAAGGTGGCCCGGCTCCGCTGCTCCCTCGCCGTGTTGAAGATCTCCCGCAGCCTCTGCGCCGAGGGCTCTGGGACCAGGGCCACCAGGTAGGTTACGACATCTACCAGAAGGGGTTTGGCATGCGTCTGCTTGAGCCACTGCAGGATGTGACTGTAACACTGGGGCTGTCCACACTGAACCAAGGCTTGTAAAGTGATGGGGCTGAGAAGAAAAGCATGGAGGGAATTGTTCAGACCACCTTCAGGATGGATCAATTATCCTTTGCCCATGGTGTGCTCTCGGCCAGGAGTGCCCGTTACCCCCATTCGCTGTCCTAATCCAACCATCTTTCAAAATCCAGCTCAGAGCCCGAGAACCATGATGCTTTCCCTAGGAGTATTACCCGCTGGAGAAGCACAGTTGCAGAAAGTCTGAAGAAAGACCCACCCCCCAACCCATAGCTAAAAGAGGACTGTTGTCACCGTCAATTTGGTCAGGACACAGAACATGCCTAGCCAACATTGCTGCAGTCTCATTCCTGGCCTCAGTTCCCTCTCTGGCTTTCATAGCACTTAGAGCCAGTGCGTTGAAGTGTAGAGACATCAAATTATTATTTTCTTTGCCTGAGTTCTCTTTCCACTCGCTTATCAGTTTCTGGAGGGCACAGACTTCTTTTTCTCTCAAAACTTTCCAGGGTAGCCACAGTTAGTTCTGTTTCCCTCCCATTTTAACGCACACACAGAGACACTGCATTCAAAGCAGATATGAGATTGTATGTCTGTGTGTGTGAGTTGCTCATGGAATTCTAAGCACCTTAGCTGATATTTCTCTATCCAGCAAACGTTAACTGATTAATTGATTAACTGGATTCAAATTTCAGTGGTCCCTGAGATTCTCTGCTTGGCCAAGGTTTGAAAGTTCAGCTATTTACCATAAGTTATATGAAAAACTGAATTGCAAGCATTAAATACCTGGACACCTCGATCAGCCGTGGTAGGAGGGATGTGACTGCCTCGTTGTTGAGGCCTCTCAGCTCAGTAACCAGTTTGTTGAAGAGATT
This sequence comes from Indri indri, assembly GCA_004363605.1. NCBI lineage: Eukaryota > Metazoa > Chordata > Mammalia > Primates > Indriidae > Indri > Indri indri. Next base: position 133,364 of record RJWJ010001096.1, read on the forward strand.
AGCTCTCTGGGCATTCTGCTCAGAGTCAGACAGCTTTTTCATTTCCTGCAGGGTCTTCAAGATGGCATCAGCCTGCTTCGGCAGTGATGTGGATTTGGTGCTCTCAAAGGCCAGACCCACCTTCTCAGCACCTGGGAGAAGGAAAGTGTCAAAGGAACTCTTGCCTACTTCTTGGTCTCGACCGTATCTATGTCTAGTGGGAGTTGGAAACTGGGGAGGCATCGGCGCAGGGGAAAGGAGAAGAAAACCATCCTGTACTCAAGCCTATTGGGTATTTTGCTCTGTGATGGGTGGTTGACTTAATTGTTTTCACTGACTGACTCATCATCCCATCCTTGTGGGTGAGCATCATTCCCCAATTTAAGGATAAGGGAACTGAGATCCAGAGATGAGCAACTTACTTTGCCCAAGAACTCTCTGGGTCTAAGAGGCAGAGCTGGAATGGAACCTGGGCTTGTGTGGCTCTGGTATCAGGCCACCCTGTGCGTGAAAGAACTGGTGAGGCGGTGCTGCCGTCGGCAGGGTCACAGCTGAGGCGAGATGCGCTGGCGCTCACCACCATTTCTCCTAACTGGTCTGTGGCAGCTTGTGAAGGGGGGAGGCCCTTTTGCATCCCCTGACCTATGCCAGGGAGGGGAGAAGTCAGCATGGAAGTGTGGTCCTGGTGTAGTTAGAGCTTGGTGCTCATTTGTGCCGCCTCTAATATTCTGTGACCTTGGATACATCAAGGTCTAAGCCTCTCTATGTGTCATTCTACCCTCTGCAGAATGGGTATAAAAGTGAATGTCTTTACCACCTGATACCACAGGCTGCTGTGAACAAGAGAACAATGAGGTAATGTACAGGAAAGAGTTCTGACAATTTAGACAGAAAACAATGCTAGGCTTGGACTAGAGATCTCTAAAGTCCCTTCTACCTCTAAAGACCGATTCCCAAGATTACTATCTGGCCTGGCCCAGAAGCCCCTCTCCCACCCTCCCCACCTCATCCTGGCAGCCCCGGGCCTTATCATAGGATGTGTGATGTCAGTTCTACCAAAGTGAAACTCAGGATTCTAGCTTTTCTATTTACGAAAGCTGTGGAAACTTCTTCCTTTCCTTTATTCCACTGCAACTTGACATTCTGAGACAAACATGCTTTCTCACTAGACGTTGCCACAACACCAGAGTCCCCTTCACTCATTAGTCAGCAGACATTTACTAGGACCCAACAAAGAGCGAAGTCATGACTGGCATATCTTGAGCAGATTTCCCGGCAACTATGAGATGCAAAGTCTCACCTTCACCGAAGAAGCGGCTGTTGATCTTAGGCGTGTCTTCTAGTTTCAGAGTCTGGGTAATGTGTGCCATCATCCCATACTTATTCCTGGGAACAAAGGAAGCATATTCTTTTCATGTTTGATCTCTGCTTCTACCTAAATCCTGCCCACCTTTCCAAGCATGGTTATCCAGCCATCCTCAGCCTCCTAATGATGAACAGCACACGCGCCCTCCTGGTCGCTACTTATCCCTCCACCAGCAGGACATGTGCACCTGGTACTCTCCACCATCTGGAGAGCCCAGAGGGTAGGGACTAACACTGTAACTTGAAATTCTTTTGTATCTTCCACAGCATGGTACCAAGAATATAGCGGTTACTCAATAAATTTTAGTTGATTGTCAGTTTTCAAAATGGATTTGGATCTACCAGTCTCCAGGCAAACTCCCCAATCCTCCATGAAGCCTTTTCTAACCAGGTCACCCTGCAACGATCCCTGGCTTTTCCAGATCTACAGCACTCAAAGTTGGGATCTGAGGTATGTTTTGCTGGTCTCGAATGGTTTAGCATGACTAGGACTTTTCTCCAAATTGCCCGTTAGTTTGAAAAGGGGGACAGGGATGGGCTCTGCTCTGTGCCCCTGTATAGCTCCTCCTGCAAGGCACAGCCTTGACTGCAACTGGGCACTTGAGAGGCGTTTAGCTCACACTGACCATTAAATAACATATCAGGAGTGCAGTGTGCAACCTACTTGTAGGAGAACGGCAGGAACAGATGTTGCTCCTTGCAGATGGCTTCCGACACATGCTTCCTCTTGGAGTCCAGCGTGTACTGGCAGGACTGGCTGCTGCTGATCAGAGTTGACAAGGGGCGGGACTGTGAATGAGATCGGAGAAAAGCATTTTGATCAGTCGCTGCATCTCCTGTCATAGGCATTTACTTTCATGGTAGGTGGGAGTGGGTGTCCTGTCCCACTTGATAAGCTCAGAAAAAGAATTTAACTAGGTGCTTAGCACCTAGGGGATAAAAGCTGGCATAGCCAAAGCCAAGTCAAGCTACAGACTTTTGTATTCCACCCAGTGCACAAAATCTATATTTGCATCCTGCAAGTACCCTTCCCACCATAGAGCCCCCTCACATGATTGCTGAGAAGCCCATCCTATGTCTCTCTTCCACTGACACATCCTTTGTATCTTTCGGCTTCATGCTCTACATCCTCCGTGAGACTTTGTTCAATAAACTATGTGAATAATACTTTCTCCTTTCTGGCCTAGGACTACTTGTCTGCACTGCTCAGTTTATCCCTTTATGGGGTACGCCATATATTGTCCCTCATTGGCATGTGTATGAACCTCATTCCGGTGTTAGACTGAAAGCACCTGAGGGGAAGGTCCATGGTTCATCTGCCACTGTCCCTCCCGTGGTGCTGCCCAGAGTGGGGCAAAGGATACAGCAGGTGCTCAGAAAAGACACCTAAGCCAGTGCATTGTCCTCATCTGAATGCGGCCCTTGCGGTCATCGGAGTCCCTGGTTTTAGCCCCAAGGACAATGACCAGGAACATTTCCAGGCATGGCAGTGATTGCTCAAGATCTTCATGTTTACTGCGACAACCTGTGTCTCTTGCCCAGGAAGCTGTCACCAGGGGTTAAGCAAGCTCAGGTAATACGTTCTGTGGCCCTGGTGAACAGCAGAGAAGGCTTGTACCGAGGGGCACCCTGGGCAGGAGGCTGAGGGGCCAGGCTTTGGTCAGGCTGGTTCTAGGGGTGGAAGGACAGGAAGCTGGAACAGTCTCAGTCATGTCACTTCAGGGGATGAGGGAGATGAAAGGAGAACACAGGTCTTGGGACTTCTTTGGTGGCCAGAGGCTTGGAGGTGGGACAACCAACACTTGCACAGGATGGAACAGTAGGTGGCTTAGCTCCCTATGTCCAGCTCCAGAACCTTCTCATTACTTTCAAGTGATGGCAGACGGTTTTGGTGCCAGTGACAGAAGGACAGCAGGAGGGACGGAGCTCTGGGCTGAGAGTCAGGAGTCTGACTCTAGTCCTGGCTCAGTTAACCACAGGCCACGTAACCCGTGCAGTCCTTCCCACGTCTGGTCAGTGTCCCACCTGTAATCTATATAAGAACAGGCTGGGCAGGCTCTTCTCAGAAGTGCCCACTAGTTGGAACATTCCAGAATGGTAGTAATGAAGAAGATGCTACCTAGTGGCATAACAACGCTGATGCGGGACTTACCATGCCTTTGATGAGCGCGAGCGGGCTGACGCCTGTGCTGATGGGCTTGAAGTGATCGCACTGCTGCAGGTTTCTTTCAGTGGATATTTCTGTCGCCACGTTTCCCTTCCTCGTCTTAACGGTAAACTGAGTGGAGCAGTTTCCATACACGGTGTCCTGGGGGAGCGGAAAATACAACCGGGTGCATTCAACATGGGAAAACCTCCTTAGGCCCTTGGGAGGGGTGGGGAGGAGCCTGGGAGAAAAGGCGGAAGGAATGTGGATTTGGGAGGGGCTTCTTTTCCTTCTGGGCAGAGCGTGGCACTGCTGGCCCCGGCCAGCCCAAGTTGGGGGAGAACACCCGTTAGGGATGGGTCTGAGGAAAGGCCTCTGGGGATACATCTCTGTATTCTCCCAGTGGAATGTAGTATAGAAATTAGAACAAGGCAAAAGCACAAATGTGCTCATGAGACTGAATTAAGTTGAATTCTCTCTCAGGTTGACACCTGGAATTCTTGGAGGAAAGAGACAGGCGACATATTCCATTATTTTTGGTGTTTAAAATACACACAGGATTTACTGTGTTATACCAGGTGGGAACAGGGGGACAAAGTCAAAGAAAAGCAGGGGTGGGTGGTCAAGGCTCCCCAATAACTGCTTTAAAATTAGGCTCAACCTGATCAGCCTGCTTGGGATGCTCTGTCGCTGAGCCCAGGGGACAGGGTGAGCGTCGGGCATCAGTATTTCACACCAATACAGGGTTTCCTGTGTAACCGGCCACATAGCTAGGTCGACAGTCCACTTTCTATACAGTGGGACGGGTCTCTAATACAGGAAGATGCATTTAAAGGGCCATTGATATCTTCTTTCTAAATTCTTACCTGAAACATCACTTGCTTGGCCTCTTCTGTCTCCGGGGGAATGAAGAGGGCAGAAATGATGCCTCTCTTGATGTTCAGGATGTGCTTAGGTTCACCTTGCTCTGGGTAAAGGAAAACTTGCTTCCCTTCCGGAATGGCCAGCCTGAGCTCGTACCTGTCCCAGAGAGAATATGGTCACGGGGATGTCCTTTGTCCACTGCAAGGATAAATGTCTGCAGAAAGTAAGCCGGGTGGGCTCGCTGCCTCCTCCTCACCCAAGTCTTCTTTGTGCATGATCTCTTTACAAATATATTTATACATACACATTTTTGAATAATTACATATGTTTTTCTGAGCAGGTATGTATGTTTTTGGCATTCTTTTATTTCATTTCCTTTTTTGCTTGGCTCGTCCGGCCACTCTCTGTTTTCCACCCAAGCTGGTCTCTGTCCCCATCCTCCCCACATGGACACCTTAGTGAGCGTTCCATTTGTTTCTCCAGACTCATACAACCTTATGTAAATGTGGGCGGATGCAAACACAGACATATAAAGATTTCGTCATTGTTTGTTTTATACAAATGGCATTGTATTATGCATACTTTTATCTTGTTTGTTTCACTTAATTATACTTCAGAAAAATCCTTCTGAGTCATTAGGTATAGCTCGAACAGATTCTTTCTAAAAAGCTGCATAACATTCCATGGTATGGCTAGATATAATTTATTCAGACATTGCCCCATTGGATGGTATTCACATTCTTTCTTTTTGGATTTTTTTCTTAATTCTTTTGCCACACAGATAATACTGAAATAAACATCTGTACTCATCCATCTTCACACATTACTGTTTGGGCTACAGTTCCAGACACTGAAAGTGCTGTGTCAAAGGGTATAAATATTTTTAATTAAAACGGACATTGCCTAACGGTTCTTGTTTCCACCAGCAGAGCATGAAAGCATGCTTTTCCTCACTGGCCTGCCAGCAACAGGGGCTGGAGCTATTTTGAAGTTTTGCAGTCTGATAGGTATAAGGTGATAAATGTCTTATTGCTACATTAATTTGCATTTCCTGACTACTAGTGAATTTGAGCTTCTTTGCATACACTGGTTGGACATTCACTCCTTTGTATGGTGTCTGGCCATGGCTGAAGCCTGTGTTGACTTTGGTCTTAGGAACTTGCCTTTGGGGACTCTTTGGGTTTCCAAGGACCTGGCTGCAGCTGTTCTAGTTAAATCAGAAGGAGGACAAGGACACCAGGCTCATCTCCCACAACCTACACCCTCTCTGACAGCTCCCAACACAAGGAAATGATCTAATCTCTACACATTACATGTATGGAAACATCGCTGTGTACCCCATAAATATGTACAATTATTATATTTCAAGTAAAAAAAGAGAAAGTTCCAGACATGGAGATGCAGGCCTGGAAAGCCCTCCTGGGCAAGAGCAGGAGTCTCTTTTGTGTTTGGAGAAGAGCGAGGACCAAGCAGTCCTCCCCCTGCCGCACATCCCTCTCCCTCACACACACCTAAGTCTCAGAGAAAATAAGGTGCAGCAATGAAAGAAGGAAACACGGAAGCCTGTTTCGCAGATAAAGCACTGGCATCTGAGTCTAATGTTTAGCAAATTGAAGAATGGGCAGGGGCGGATTTTTCCAATGCCACCAAATTAACAACTCCTCAACTGCCTGTATTTACATGCCCAGGACCCTACAAGCTGTGATTGGGGACCAGGCAGGGGTGATGTTGAAAATATTTAACAACTGGTGCAACAGGGCACTGATCAGTTATAGGAGATGCGGGCTGTAAACAACAGCGATGGCTAATGAGCACGCCGCCGCAGAATGGCAGCTCTGGGTGGGGGAGCCCCCAATGGCCTTGGTTCTCCCCTGCCCTGTACTGAACAGACCCTGCACCGCCAGCCAGGGCTGCTGGGACCCACCTAGAGGACCACCAGGCAGCAGTCTTGTTTAATTCTTTAAACAAGAATTCTTTGTTTAAACAAACCATTTCAGTTTTATTGTCTCAAGAAGTTTAATGCATGAGATCTTTTAGAAACACATTTAAATGATAATTAAGGGAGCCTAAATAGGGGAAGGTAAATAATGCTTCCCTCTTTTTGATGGTTGTGAAAAGTCAGCAATTCCCTGATGCTCAGTAAGTAGGTAAGTACAGAATAGAAATACCTGTAGCCACAGACATGCCTAATATGGACACAGAAGTTCATACCTTGATGGGGACACACACACATACACACTTATGTACAAAAACATCTAGGGATACACAGAGCTCAGCAGCTGAAATACACAAGCCCATGCCTTACTTGGACATGGCAGCAGCAAACTCCTCAGAGTTCTTGGTCTTCTTCAGCAAGGCCTTGCCCTCAGGGTTGAAGCCATACACCTCCTTCAGTGTACACTGGCTGGTCTTCAGGATGAAACTGCAGAGCTGGGGAACCTCCAGCTCGACCTGAGAGTGGCAGCACACTGAGATTCTCCATCAAGAATGGGAGGCGTCCCCACTGCCCAGGGCTTAATCACTATTCGGGACACCAAGGGGAACACGACAGTCTGCTCCCCACAACAACCTGTCTTCTAAACACACCTCATGGGTTCTCCAGGCATCAACCTAGACTTAGCCCTTTTCTCCCTCCTGGGGTAACAAGTTTCTTAACTTTGTCCCTGTGTATGGAAAGGAAGACACTTCTGTTGGTTCTAAATTTACTTGCCTTATTTATAGGGAGGTGTGATTGGCTAGAAGAGATGTAGAGTAAGAGTGAGAGTCAAGAAGAAAAACAGGAAACAGGAGGGGCCGCGTTGGTTTAAATAGCAAATGTTTCCTTAATGTCACCAACAAACCAGCTTGTATGCATTAGGGCCTATTTAGAGCTTCACACACAGCAGCAGTTTAAAAGATCCCTAGCTGTTATCTAGCACTATTCTAAGAAATTTCTGCCACGATGGAAATGTTCTACGTTTGCATTGTCCAATATGGTAGCCACTAGTCATGGTGGCTGCTGGGCACTTGAACTAGGAATCTGAATTTTTAATTTTTTTCAATTTAAACAGCCACATGTGGCTAATGCCTACTTTATCTGATAGCACAGACAAGAGCTACAGAGCCCTCTAAAGAAGAGGGCAACTTCTCAGCCTGACATCCCTTCCTCATGCAAACCCCAATAAGAGCTCTTAGATCTGCTCCAGATACATGTGGATGTGAGCACAGCAGTCTCAATAATAAGTAAAGTTTAATTTTGGAACAAATTGCATGTTTACATTTTTTTCTTTTTTCCACTTACTTTTAGCAACAGGTTCTGTTTCACTTACATTATAAAAACTGCTCTCCTGAGATGTCCACCTCCCTTAGCTCACCCACTGGGCTTCTGTCATGCTCAAATCTACAGTCCTATACTGCTGACAATTTAGATCATGTGCACTGATTCCATCTTGGAAGCTAAGCGGAAAATAACTAACGGCTGGCAAAATTTTTGGTGGCAGACAACTTCTCAGCAATGTTGCTGACTTAGAGACTGAGGGACAGTCCCTGCACTTTGAGATTACAACAGTCCTGGCATGTGCTGGGTTTGCTCAGCACAACACCTCCCAAAAGGTGGGGCGTTAGGCACCCGGGGGAGCAGGGCTGGGGGAAAGCTGTGGGCTTTAGGTTCCTGCACCCCCATCCCCCATACCTTGCAGTTGATCTTCGTGGCACTTCTCGAATCAGCAGTCCCAGGGACTCCACTGGAACTCTCAGCCTCATAGTTGTATACGTATTTCCGGAGGTGCTTGAATCGAGTTGCATCTTCTAAAATGAGGAGAAATAAGTCAGCCCCATAGCAGCAATAACTCTCCCAAGGACAGCCAATTCTGGGCAGAGAGGGGCAGTGGCATAGATAATTAAAAATGATAATTAAACTCAAATTATTTTTAATTGACTTTGCATTATACTTGATTTTCTTTTATAGATTTAACTTTACTATGTTTTTGCCAAGGCTAATGTTTAAATGAGCTGGCATTCCTTGAATACGTCATCTGAGGTACAGGAAGGGGAGTGTCAAGTGTCAGATAATGGGGCTCAGAAAAATTTATAGAAGACGCCCTCTGGTAAATGAAGAGATGACAGCACTAAGCAAAGAGATAGTGCTATCTCTAATCCTTTTCTTTAGCTTGAAAACACCAGTTCTGTGACTCATTTTTGATACTAAAAATACATGAGACAAAGTTCATTAAGCATTGGGGGTATCTGGATAACTTTAAGAAAGCCCCAAGAAGGAATTTCTGGAGTTTCCACTGTGCTCGAGAGGAATTTTCTGAACCACTTGAGAAAAAGAACATCTGGGTCATGTTGCAGTGACTCCGATGCAGTGATGCCAGGTGCCCACCAGATGGCGGTGCTGCCCCACCAGAAGCCGGCCCTGCGGCTCGGGCGGGAACACTGGGTACCATCGCGTTCCCTGCAAGGCCAGCTCCTTTGACCCCAGGAGTCAGGTAAATAGGAAGAGGGTGGAGGTCCGTATTTCTGCACAAAGGTTAAAGTCAGCATTTCCTCACCCTCACATGCTTTGAATCAATGATTAGTCACTGACAAACAGGACAGTGATGTCTCTTCAAAGTGTCCACAGGCCAACAGAGTGACAGTCCCTTCCCTACCCTACCCCCAGGCTGAGATTTTGGGGCAGAACAGAAGGGCAGGTGGAGGAGAGCTAAGAGCCCTTGGAGGTGGGCAGAGGCTCAAAGGACTTGCTTCCTCGCGTCGGAGCAATGCTCGCCTACGGCATCCCAGCCCCGCGGGGCGAGGGACCCTCAGGGACCGGGGCACAGAAGGATGCGCCCTCCCTGCCCGGTAGGGGGGGAGGGGGGGAAGGCCTTACTTGGACAGACCGGGCTGCCATTTTCCAGCACTTCGTCTTCTGTAAGAAAAGGAGAAAGCAAACTGTGAGTCTCCCCCGTCTTGCCAGCGGGGGTTAGGGCCCGACGGGGAGGACCATTGCACAGTCTCGTCCTTTGGGAGGGAGGCAGCCCCTCCGTCCTGCCGCCCCCACCAAGCCTGGACGAGCCGCCCGCCGGCCCTGCCCCCGGCCCCGTGGACCCTGTGGCTGCCCTGCCTCCGAGCCAGGCCCTCCGTCCCGTCCGCGTCCGCGCCGCGTCCGCCCGCCCCGCGCACTCACGCGCCCCAGCGCCCAGCAGCAGCAGCAGCAGCCCCAGCGCCAGGGGCGGCAGCAGCGCGGGCCTCGGCGGGCCCATGGCCGAGCGACGGTGCGGCGGCTCCGGCTGCGGCCTGGCCTCGGCCTCGCGCCCGCGGGCTGCTCCTCCGTACGGCACCCGGGCAGGCGCGCGTCCTGCAGCCCAGGTGGGAATGCGCGGCCCGCGCCCGCGCCCCTTTTATAGGAGCCTGGCTGAAAGAGCGCCGAGAGTTACAAAAGGTCCAAAGGGCGCGTCCCGGGCCTGTTTGCTTTTCCGCCCAGGCTTGTCTCTGGGCCGGGAGGAGGCGCTGGGGAGGGGGCGCTCCCGGACCCCCAGCCCCACCCGGGGCCTTCCAGCTGGTGTCTCAGACCGTGGGCCAGGGGCTTAGTGCCTGAGAACCCTGCCCTGACCCGGGGGTGCCGTCAGGAGATGACGAACCACAGGGACAACACCTTCTCCCTGCTCTGACTTCGGAGCCGTTTGGAGAGCCGGTTCTGCACAGTGTGTTGGCCGAGACATTTCTCACCATTTCTTTCCTGTTTTGGTGGACTTTGGATTTGCATGGACACCCCTAATCCTGATCGGTATCTGTGGCTGTAGGCCATACACCTGGGATTCAGCCTAGCAGGAGGGAGGAGACAGAGAAGGGAGCCTGGGAGGTCTGGTGAGCCACCAGGACTGGCCCTGAGGGATGGACGGCCACCCAGTCCCAGCGGGAGCCCAAGGGCCCAAGTCTTCAGAAAGCCCCAGCGAGGTGGGGGCTCTGGAGAAGACCAGCCTCTCTGGGCCCACCCTCCTGAGCAAGGTCTTCCTGGGGAAGTGAGAAGGGGCTTCTCCCCACCTGCACCGAGGCCTGGGTTTCCTCCAGTGGTGGGAGGGTGGCAATGAGGACAAGCAGAGTACAGGACTGGACACAGCATGTTCCTCCCAAACATCCTGGAACCTTCTCTAGGAATTGTTTCCTTGTCTTCTAGGCACTTTCCATTCCCCACGGGAAACTTGCCAGTGCTCCCTGCCCCTTCCCAGCTGTAGGAAATCAGGCCTAGGACAGACATTTCGGCTGCACTCATTTCACTGACCCGGGATCAATCAGAAAGGGCTGCTGGTGGGGAGGCTGTGATGGGGTGGATGGGTGTCTGCACCTGGCCGTGTCCCCAACTCCAACCCGGTTGGACAGACAACATGTGTAGACAGGAAACCGCCATGAGCAATCTAAGGATATTAAGGGCGCTAACTGTGTGGGGTATACCTGCTGCAGGGACACACAGGCAGGAGTGAGAGCAGGAGGCAGCCAGGAGCGAGGGCACAGGACTAACAGGGACAGGATGTGGACAGCACAGAAGTCAGCGTGTGGTTACAGTTTGTCAGTTTTGTTTGATTTATAAGATAGATCCAGATGTAACAAGCTACTTGTGAAGTTGCTTAAATCTTCTGATGGCATGACTGCTTGTTCCAGGAGGGTCATCACTGTGTATAAAGACCCCTGTTCCCTCGGATGAGACTCGCACGATGACCTTTGCCTTGTTCCCTGCACTTGGGCCTCCACACTGTCCTCATTCAGATCTTGTTGTCTTTAGCCACAAACTCCTGTGGGCGGCTCAACTCCCTCCAGCTGCGTTGTGTCCATGGCATGTTCATGTTGAGAAAGGTGGATGTCACAGAAGCCCCAACTCAGGCTGGTCATACCTGCTCCACTGAATTGTGAAAGGTCTGAAAGAAGTAATTGCCCTGAAACTCCATTTCTCTGAGCATTTTATTTGAATTATTTTACATGGACTGACGTTCCACAGGACTAGCTGCCGTTAGTATTTGAGGAAGGGGTCCTGCTCCCATGCATACTCACTTTAAGGAGAATGGGGAAGAATATTCAGGTATAGAGAAGCCAGACAGAGATGGCTAGCTTTAATGTACAAGCACAAGTCCAGCCTTTCTCTGTTGAATGACAGACGAAGCCAGTAGCCTATGGTCAGCATCGATGGAAAACATAATTTCTACAAATTGGGAATCAAAAATGAATCTGATAATTTGGATGCAGGGAAAAACCGTGGGGTGTTTGGATGAGCCTGAGCTGACTGTCACTGTCTCTACAGGAGAAAACCTAAGACTGAATTGCTGGGCTCAGCTTCCCTTTCTTTGTCCGACAGCCTCTGGGAAGCATCCTCTGGACTGGCCTCAGCCAGCAATGCTTGTCCTCTGACGGGGTCTGGCATACAAGCTCCGCAGAGCAAACGTGGAATCGTTGAGCTGACTTGAGTACGTGCATAGAAATACTGTAAGGATTAATGCAGAGGTTTGTCTTAAATGACAAAATCCACTTAGATCCTTTGATAAAAGCTATTTGAAAATATGTTATTTGTGACCACTGACATCACCCTCGTTCCTTTTCCTTTAAGTAGAGACACGTTCTGGTGTCACACAGATTAATCTCGGCTAGTCACTATAACTTATCAGCTCGTGAATGCAAAGTCCTGTTGGGTGAACCATCAATCTGAGTAATCACAGGGCTCCGGGTACGCACTAGAAAGCCACCTGACTGGTGGAATTTCAAGGAATTAGATAATGCCGAATGTCCCAGTTAAAGTTTCTAGGAGCAAAATTATCCATTTTGCCCAACTGCAGGTGACCAGAAGGATCTTGGTCGAGTTCAGGGTACCATGGAATTTACTAAAGGCCCCCAGCTGCTCAATATTCTGAGTTCAGTGCAGCTCACAGACTGAAGTAGATGCTCAGAAAACCACTTTCTGACTATGAATGAATGAATCCATGCCATTCAGCTATACCCCGTTGCTTCTGGGATGTTTATGTACCGTGACCATGATGCTAAATAAATGTTTTCAGTGACATAAAGCAAGGAAATATAATCTATACAAATTATTCACAGCCATGCTGTTCCAGAAACTCATTTGGCAAATAGGGACCAGTATCGACAGTGATTAATTAGTCTATCTCTTTTCTGCCTATGACAGCATTATAATTGCAAATGATGCCCAGAAGCTAGAAAGTAAACTTCAAGCATTGCAGATGGAAGCATGCCCAGTGTGGTCTGAACATGCCAACGATAAAGCAGACACACACACACACGAGAAATGTCAAGAAAAAAATGGTGCATTTAGGTGGAAAATGGTAGAGTGGGCCCGTGTCAACCAGGTGCAGACATTGTAGATGGATTATTAACCTCCTGTGAGGAAGCAAAAAGAAACTCTCCTCCTCCGTCATTCTGCAATCCAAGAGATAAGGTCGGAATGTGGAGCAGCAGTTCCAGCAGGGGGAGAGAAGTCAGAAGTCAGCAGGGTTCAGCGTGCAGTGAGGTCGTGTGTGAGTTATCACTCTCTCGCCCATGCAGCTCTCCTCCTTCTGCCCTCCCAGGGTTGGCTGCAGCCCCACCTCCTGTGGAGAGCCTTCCTCTGGCACCAGCCCAGTTAGACTTGATGCCTTCTGACTCTGATCCCCCATCAGTCAGTTTCCAGGTAGGACAGCGATCACAAAGGGCCTTCGTGCAATCCTGCTATTGTTGCCCCGACCTTGTATTTTTCTCTTATAACATTATTTAATTTTTCATGTGGTTACATATTTTCTTGCCAAGCAGAGAGAGATGCTTGGAGGGCAAGAACTGTGAGTAGTCCACACGTTCTCTCTCCCTTCCCTCTCCCTCGAGAAAACCTTCCTTAGGCAAGGCGGGTCGCAGTCAAGTGGTAAATTCTGTGATTATAATGTGGCGTGGTCTATGCGAGATGGGTTTCTTTGGTATATGCACTCCATTTTTACTCCTGGGTGCTGCTGCAGGTAGTTATGTCTTAATTTAGAATGTGTGGTGAACTTAAAGCTAGAGGAGAGAGGGCAGGGTCTGTGAACTGGGATCGTGGGACGGTTTCTAAGACTCTGGGTGGCAGTTCCCATCTGTGTGATGGGAAGACAGGACTAGATGACCTCTTAGGCCCGTTCCAGCTCTGGCTGCTTTGCTTCTGTGGCAACTTTGGGACTTCGAAAACAAATGCATAGATTATTCTGGGCTCAAGCCTCATGGCTGCTAGGACCTTCCTTACATCTAGCTTTAGGCTTCATCCTTCCTTAGATATCACTTAGATATCACTTTCCTTTGAAAGACTTTTTGCTGGCTCTTGTTAGCCGCTCTTTACTGTTTTTTTTTTTGTTTGTTTGTTTTCTTTATGTTCTCATAAGACTAAGGTCCAGCATGCGCTCCTCTCAGAAGGCAGAGGCCAGTGCTGATGATGACAGCTGGGTGGATAAACAAGCCTCCCTATTCCCCACTCAACCACTGATTCTCTTCAAGAATTTAGGGCGCCCCTGAGCACTGTGCTCTGCAAGCTTCCAGAAAAGGAGGGTATAATTGTACATCATGGCTAATAATGAGTTTATGTAAAGTGCCCAGTGTGGGGTCTACACAGTTAGACTGCGGTGGTCCAGTGGGGTTCTCAGGGGTCCTGGAGGGTTGAGACTTGAGCTGGCTTGGATGTTGGGCAGGGTTTGGGTAGTTGCGAGAGGGCAGCAGCACTGAGAGAGCAGTGGCAGGAAGCTGAGACCATGTCTGCTGTGTCTGGCACTCTGTGAGCCAGCCACCTGGAGACCGTGGAGAGGGCTGGGGAGACGGAAGACAGATGGAGCCAGGAGTCGGGGTGGAGGTGGGGACGGGGGTGGGGGAGGGGACACAGTTTGCTATTCCCTGAACCAGGGATAGAGCTTCCAGGCTAACTAAATGGCACTGAAACTCTAGATTGTATAGAAGACCATGAGTATTGGGCCAAATTCTCCTTGTCCAGAGCTGTGGAGGGAGATGTAGAAACAGGAATTCATAGAGTCTCAGACAAAGAGATCTTGGAGATCTAGACTAATATTCTCATTTTATAGACAGAGAAGCTGAGGCGTAACCAGCCTCAGGTGTTTTGTTTTTATTTTCTGTGGTTCTTTCTTTGTTCTCATGACAAGCGCAGAGGAAGGGCAAGAACTTGGGTCTCTAATTTATAATCTAGGTTATTTGTTCTACTCTATTTGCACTGAGTCCACTTGACTACAGAAAATTGTTTGAAGAATGCTTTATAAAGATGAGTCTTTGATATCAGTGCATTCCCTTGTCTATTTCTCATTAAAAGTGAAAAATTTCAGTGACTTTTTATGGGTTTGTCATTAGAATAAATATTAATATATAACTAATTATGTAGAATGATAGAGGTTCAGGGTCTCAAAGGGCCATAAGGTCATTGAATCCAACTCTTCTCTATCAATCTGAGAATACCTGGGCAGCCATTAGTAGGCTGCCTAACTGGTGGAATTTTATGAAATTAGATGATGCTCTTGTCAGTATAGCAATTAGGCATCTCTGAAAGGGAAGCAGCCTGTCTATCTACAGATGGCCAGATGGAGCCTCCATATGTGTAGCAATGCTTGGTGGGCCTATCTCAGGTCTCTGCTATTTCTGTCCCCCTCTGAGTCACAGGCCATCCATTACAGGGAAAGCTGACAATGTTACCAGTATTGAAGTGTAGTTTTTCTGACACTGTCTTTACCTAGATTCTGAAGTCAAGACCAAATATATACCAGATTGCCTGATGTTTTTATCTGTATGTCCTTCCTGCTATATTAGCATGGACGGGGGCTCAGGCCATCGCCAGAGCCCAGCCTGCTTTGGTTACTTGGTCTCCAAAGCAGAAAATGGATGGAAACATTCTGGTTAGTATTAGGGGTTCCTTGTCTTTTTCTAGTGGTGTGCTTAGCTTTTAATAAGACTATTTTAAAAAATATGTAATGGACACCTTTAGGTGTTTTAAGGTTCAATCTGGAAAGGGACTTCTTTTTGTAATAGCTTTATTGAGGTACAATTCACATGGCATAAAGTATACCCACTGAAAGTATACAATTCAGTGGTTTTTAGTATTCTTACAGAATTGTGAATATACTAATTGATTCACAACAATCAATTTTAGAATATGTTTTATCATCCCCAAAAGAAATCTGGTACAAATTGGCCATCACCCCTTAACCTCTGCAGTCCTCCAGCCGTAGGCATCCGCAAAGCTAGTTTGTGTCTCTACTGATTTACCTATTTTAGACATTTCATATACACGGTATAATATAATGTGTAGTGTTTTGTGACTGGCTTTTTTCACTTAGATAATATTTTTAAGAGTCTCGCATCTTACAGCATTTTATTTCTTTTTATTACCAAATAATATTCTATTGTATGGATATACCACATTTTATTTATCAATTGATATACATTTGTATTGTTTCCACTTAATGGCTGTCATGAATGCTTCTATGAACATTTGTGTTCCAGTTTTTGCATGGACATATGCTTTCATTTCTCTTAGGTATATACCTAGGAGTGAAAGTGCTGGGTCATTTGGTAATTCTCTGTTTAATCATTTGAGGAACTGCTAGATTGTTTTCCAAAGTGGCTCAACCATTTTCCATTCCCACTAGCAGTGTATGAAGGTTCCAGTCTTTCCACATCCTTGCTAACACTTGTTCTATTTGTTTTTTTTTTTTTTTGATTATACTCATCCTACTGGGTATGAAGTGGTATCTCATTGTGGTTTCAATTTACATTTCCGTGATGGCTAATGATGTAGATAGAGCAGTGGTCGCCAACCTTTTTGGCATTAGGGACCAGTTTCATGGAAGACAGTTTTTCTATGGACCAGGGTCGGGGGGATGGTTTCTGGATGATTCAAGCACATTACATTTGTTGTGCAGTCAAACCTCTCTGCTAGTAATAATCTGTATTTGCAGCTGCTCCCCAGTGCTAGCATCACTGCCTCAGCTCCACCTCAGATCATCAGGTGTTAGATTCTCGTAATGAACAGGCAACCTAGATCCCTCCCATGCACAGTTTACAGTAGGGTTCACACTCCTATGAGGATCTAATGCCGCCACTGATCTGGCAGGAGCTTATGTGGTGATGGAAGTGATGGGGAGCAGCTGTAAATACAGATGAAGCTTCACTTGCTTGGGTGCCGCTCACCTCCTGCTATGTGCCCTGTTTCCTCATGGGCCATGGACCTGAACTGGTCTGTGGCCCGGTGGTTAGCACCACAGATGGAGAGCATCTTTTTGTGTTCTTACTGGCAATTTGTGTATCTCCTTTGGAGAAATGTCTATTCAAATCCTTTGGATTTTGAATTTTTCAATTGGATTGTTTGGACTTTTTTTTATTAAGTTGAAAGTGGTCTTTATATATTCTAGATACAGGTCCCTTATCAGATACAGGATTTGCGAATATTTTCCCTGGGTTGTCTTTCCACTTTTCTTTGAAGTACAAAAGTTTTAATTTTGATGACATTCAATTTATTTTTTTTCCTTTGTTGCTTGTCCTTGTGATAGCATATCCAAGAAACCATTGCCTGAAACAAGGTCAAGAAAATTTACTTTTGTGTTTTCTTCTGGGAGGTTTATAGTTTTAGGTTTTACATTTAAGGCTGTGGTCCATTTTGAGTTAATTTTTTTTTTTTTTTTTTGAGACAGAGTCTCACTCTCTTGCCTGGGGCGAGTGCCGTGGCATCAGCCTAGCTCACAGCAACCTCAAACTCCTGGGCTCGAGTGATCCTACTGTCTCAGCCTCCCGAGTAGCTGGGACTACAGGCATGTGCCACCATGCCCGGCTAATTTTTTCTATATATATTTTTAGCTGTCCAATTAATTTCTTTCTATTTTTGGTAGAGACGGGGTCTCGCTCTTGCTCAGGCTGGTCTCGAACTCCTGAGCTCAGAACTATCCGCCCGCCTCGGCCTCCCAGAGTGC